>JAUCMX010000017.1:22484792-22559792 GCA_033459395.1 Hemibagrus guttatus
AAATGAACCAAGTGATCAGGCAAAAGAGGAAAATAAAATTAAGTAAGTAAAAATAAATTAGTGATGAATTAAACAAGAAATTAAGTAAATGATGTACATTATTAAATGTATTAAATTTATGTACAAGTAAAATGGTAAGGAAGGGGGCACGGTGGCTTAGTGGTTAGCACGTTTGCCTCACACCTCCAGAGTTGGGGGTTCAATTCCCGTCTCTGCCGTGTGTGTGGAGTTTGCATGTTCTCCCCGTGCCTCAGGGGTTTCCTCCGGGTACTCCGGTTTCCTCCCCCAGTCCAAAGACATGCATTGTAGGTTGATTGGCATCTCTAAATTGTCCGTAGTGTGTGAATGAGAGTGTGTGTGTGTGCCCTGTGATGGGTTGGCACTCCGTCCAGGGTGTATCCTGCCTTGATGCCCAATGACACCTGAGATAGGCACAGGCTCCCCGTGACCCGAGAATAGATCGGATAAGCGGTACACAATGAATGAATGAATGAATAAAATGGTAAGGAAATAAATAAAGTAAATAAGCAGGTAGGAAATAATTAATAATTCAAGATGTTCATATGTAAAAAAAAAAGTAAATTTAATTTGTAATTTAATTTCTTAATTTGTAAACAAGTAAATAAATAAACAAGTAAGCAAGCAAATAAAATAAGTAAAAAATGTAAAGAATAAATAGATAAATAAATTACGTTCCTGTTTTGTAAACAAGTAAAGGGTAAATATGTAAATATGAAAAAAGATTATTTATTTATTTATTTATTTATTTATTTATAATTATAATTTACTTTTTATTCTATTTATTAACTTATTACTCCTTATTTAATTATTAAAGTAAATAAGAAATTCATATAATAAGTATGTGTAGGTAAACATGTTCTAAATAAATAAATGGCTTTTAAGACATAAAACTATAGTGTGTTTTGTTCCAGACTAAAATGTTCCACAGTGCAGTTTTTTTTTATAAGTTTATTTTTTCAGTGTTTTTGTTTGTGGTATCTTCATGTCCCTCTCTCCATCTCCTCGTCTCTCCTCAGTTCCTCACGTACCTGTTCTCCAAGGAGAACTCCATCTGGGATTGCTCACTGGACAACGTGCGTCCTGAGGACATGAACAATCCTCTGTCGCACTACTGGATTTCCTCCTCACATAATACGTAAGCATTAAAACACACACACACATTTGTGATTGTTGTTGATGATGCTTCTTCACAGGACTCTGTGGTTTTGTAAGTACTGTCGTTGCTCAGTAAAGGACCAGCATCCCAGGAGCATGTGGGCGGAGCTAAATATGACAATCAGGCCTCTGATTGGTCCATCACACTTTAAAAAAAAAAAAATTCTAATCCTCCTCTTCCACTGGCTTTAGAGAATCAGTTTTGTGTTGTGTGATTTTAGCTTTAGAATTCGTACCCGTGAGCTGCGTGAAATCCAGATTAATTCTGGATTCTGATTGGTCAGATTCATTTTGTCTAACAGTAGAAACACTAGTGCAGGTTTATATCATTGCATAGTGGTGGTGATGGTGTTGATGATGATGATGATGATGATGACACAACTAATGCAGAAAGGACATCGTTCATATCATACTCTCCGGTATCACTCAGATGAGGATGGGTTCCCTTTTGAGTCCGGTTCCTCTGAAGGTTTCTTCCTAATACCATCTAAGGGAGTTTTTCCTTGCGCAGTCGCCTGAGTCACCTCAGGCTCGCTCACTAGGAGAAATTTTGTCTAACATCTAGGACTGTTTGTCTGTTTGTTGTTTATGTTCTGTAAAGCTGCTTTGAGACAATGCTCTTTGTTAAAAGCGCTATACAAATAAAATTGAATTGAATTGAATGGCGTCGATGGTGACGATGATGGTGGTGCTGCTGCTGATGAATCTAAACCACGTACTTGTTTCCCTGCACCTGACAAAAGAAGTGGTGACTGAAAGTGAGGGGAAAGTGGAGCGATAGAGTGAGTGTTCTGGGTGATTTCTGGGATGAAGGTGAGAGCTGAGCTAGAATCTGTGATTTCTGTTGCATCACGTGTTTCTCTCGTGGTCTGGCTGAAGTGTCATTTCTGCTAAAGTAAACATAGCATGCTCCCTCAGGGGTTTTCAGATGGAAATTATTTACCGCTCTTCACCAGTATGACCAGCGTCTCAGATCTGCTGACTCCATGATCCGCAGATTCCATGATTAATCTTTTTCGAGTCAAATTTGTTAATTATCTAGAACTTTCCGAATTAAAAAAAGACACAAAAAGGAGAGTATGGGAAGCGTAACAGCTTTATCTGCTCTACAGAAACCCTGAAAGTAAACAACAGAACAAAAAACAAAAAAAAAATAAACATCAAATATGTACTTTTTTTTTTTGACTAGATGACTAAAATCCTTTTACCTCAATGTTCTTTTACCACAAGTCATTTTATGTAAAGTTTTTTTTTTAAACTATTTTTTTTTTTGGGTTCTTCAACCACAAGTACTTTTACCCCAGGTTCCTTTACATAATTTTCTTTTACAGCAGGTTTCTTTACATAAGTTTCTGTTGCTTCAGGTTTCTTTACAAAAGTTCTATTTATTTATTTGTTTAATTTTTTTTCTTTACACAAGGTTTTATTTATTTATTTATTTTTACCATAAGTCCATTTATGTCATGTTTTTTTAACCTTGGATTCTTCAACCACAAGGACTTTTATCTCAGGTTCCTATGAATAAGGTTCTTTTACCTCAGATAATTTTACCTCCGGTACTTTGAGGTAAATGGACCCAAGTTCAAAGTTCTTTTGGCGACAAGTCCTTTTACCTCAAGTTTTTTTCTCTTTTCTTTTTTAACCTTTGGGTTCTTCAACCACAGGTGCTTTTACCTCAGGTTCCTTTACACAAGTTTTTATTTTTATTGATTTATTTATTTTTTAAACCTCGGCTTCCTTTACACAAGGTTCTTTTACCTCAAGTGTTTTTTTAACCTTGGGTTCTTCAACCACAAGTACTTTTACCTCAGGTCCCTTTACATATGGTTCTTTTACCTCAGGTTCCTTTACCTTGGGTCCTTTTACCTCAAGGTTCTTTTACCTTGGGTCCGTTCACCTCAAGTTTTTTTAACCTTGGGTTCTTTAATCACAAATGCTTTTATCTCAGGTTCCCATACATAAGGTTCTTTCACCTCAGGTTCTTTTACCTCAGGTACTTCTAACTAAGGTTCTTTTACCTCAGCTAAATTTACCTCAGATAATTTGACGTTTGGGTCCTTTTACCGCAAGCTTTTTTTTACATCAGGTTCTTTCTACACAAGTCCTTTTACCTCAAGTTTTTTAACCTTTGGGTTCTTCACCCACAATTGCTTTTACCTCAGGTTCCTGTACATAAGATTCTTTTACCTCAGGTTCTTTTATCTTGGGTCCTTTAAGTCCTTTTACCTCAAGGTTCTTTTACCACAAGTACCTTTACCAAAGGATCCTTTAGATAAGTTTCTTTTACTTCAGGTTCCTTTACACAAGGGTCTCTTACCACAAATTCTTTTACCTCAAGTTTTTTTTAACTTTGGGTTCTTCAACCACAAGAGCTTTTACCTCAGGGTCCTTTACATAAGGCTCTTTTACCTCGGGTAACGAGTCTGATGCTGAAAGTGCTACTGTAAATATTAAAAGAATTCTTTAAAATGTTGCTGTAAAGATGTTTCTCCATCAGTAGATTCGATTATAAATGCCTTTTAATAGACTTTAATCTTTTAAAAAAATTTTTTTTACAAAACCTTTACCTTTAATTTTCTCCTTTTTCACTTTTAAAATGCTGTGAAATTCTGTTCAGGATGTTTTACAGTTCTAGAGATTAAAAAAATGTCTAAACCTCGTGTCCAGAATGTGTTTGTACGGCGGTTATGTACATGCTTGCTAAAGAGCTGAAGTGAAAAGGGCTAAAATTAGCCTCTTTCCTCCTATTGAGCGCACAGAGGTGTTAAAGTCACACCACCTTTACTTGTAGAACAATGCCTTCAGAGCTGCAAGACCTGGATATGTGGGTTTTCTTAAAAGTATGTACACCCCGGTTAAGCGAGGCCTTTACCGAGCTGTAGGTCGGCTCTCAGCGGAGCCGGGTTTAGTGTGACAAAGCGCTGATTGTTGTGTAAACAGAAGCCTGCAGGCGCTGAAAGAGAGAGAGAGAGAGCTGTGGGTGTGTGGGAGAGTGTTTTACTACAGCACGCACATTTCCTGGCCCTGACGCAAGTGTCTGTTTTTAGCTACCTGACGGGAGACCAGTTTTCCAGCGAGTCATCTCTGGAGGCGTACGCCCGCTGCCTGAGGATGGGCTGCAGATGCATTGAGTGTGAGCGCGCACACACACACACACACACACACACAATGCTGGAGAGAAGATGAAGCTTTTTCTAGCAGTTCATGCTATAGATCCATTGTTCTGTACTAACAGCTAATAAAACAGCTGACTAATATATTGATAGACCAACAGAGTTACATAAAATCATTTGAAATGTGAGCAGAACATATGGTCTGAGTCAGTCATATTTTGAGGTCTTTTATTCATAAAGCACATTTAAAAACAATAAATGTTGAGCAGAAGATGCAGTTAAATCAGTTGTCTTAAAACAAATTAATAAATTGATAAGTAGGTAAATTTTTGAAGGTGTAAATATAAAATAGATAGAAAACAAAGTTAGATCAAACCATGATAAACACACACACACACGCTCTAGTAACATTCAAACTGTGTGTGTTATTGAGTAAGAAAGCTGAGGTTTTAATTGATCAGAAGCCTGTAAATGTGTGTTAGGATAACATTGAATAAATGATGCAAATATGACTCTGTGTGTGTGTTGCAGTGGACTGCTGGGACGGTCCTGATGGGATGCCGGTCATCTATCACGGTCACACACTCACCACCAAGATCAAGTTCTGTGACGTTCTCAATACCATCAAAGAGCACGCGTTCGTCACATCCGAGTGAGTGTCCATGCTGTATTAATGCACTGATGCACAGTTGTATGTGTGAGTGTGAATGAGAGCGAGTGTGCCATGTGGGAGTGCGAGAGTGAGTGTGCTGTGTGTGTATTAGTGTCAGAGTGTGCCGTTTGTAAGCGCAAGCGTGCCGTGTCTGTGAGAGTGTGAAAGTGAGTGTTCCGTGTGAGATCGAGTGTGCCGTGTGTGTGAATGTGAGCGCAAGTGTGCCGTGTGTCTCTGAGAGGGCGAGTGTGCCGTGTCTGTGAGTATGAGCGTGAGTGTGCCATGTGCTGAGTGTGAAGGCGAGTGTGCTGTGTATGTGAGAGTGTGAAAGCGAGTGTGCGGTGTATGTGAGAGTGTGAAAGCGAGTGTGCGGTGTATGTGAGAGTGTGAAAGTGAGTGTGCCATGTGCTGAGCGTGAAGGCGAGTGTGCTGTGTATGTGAGAGTGTGAAAGTAAGTGAGTGTGCCATGTGCTGAGCGTGAAGGCGAGTGTGCTGTGTATGTGAGAGTGTGAAAGCAAGTGTGATGTGTATGTGAGAGTGTGAAAGCAAGTGTGATGTGTATGTGAGAGTGTGAAAGCGAGTGTGCTGTGTATGTGAGAGTGTGAAAGCGAGTGTGCTGTGTATGAGAGTGTGAAAGCGAGTGTGCGGTGTATGAGAGTGTGAAAGCGAGTGTGCGGTGTATGTGAGAGTGTGAAAGTGAGTGTGTCAGTGTGAAAGTGAGTGTGTGGTGTATGTGAAAGTGAGTTTGGTGTATGTGAGTGTGAAACTGAGTGTGTGGTGTATGTGAGAGTGTGAAAGCGAGTGTGCTGTGTATGTGAGAGTGTGAAAGCGAGTGTGCTGTGTATGTGAGTGTGAAAGTGAGTGTGCGGTGTATGAGAGTGTGAAAGCGAGTATGCGGTGTATGTGAAAGTGAGTTTGGTGTATGTGAGAGTGTGAAAGTGAGTGTGAAAGTGAGTGTGTGGTGTATGTGAAAGTGAGTGTGGTGAAAGTGAGTGTGTGGTGTATGTGAAAGTGAGTTTGGTGTATGTGAGAGTGTGAAAGCGAGTGTGCTGTGTATGTGAGAGTGTGAAAGTGAGTGTGCTGTGTATGTGAGTGTGAAAGCGAGTGTGCGGTGTATGAGAGTGTGAAAGCGAGTATGCGGTGTATGTGAAAGTGAGTTTGGTGTATGTGAGAGTGTGAAAGTGAGTGTGTGGTGTATGTGAGAGTGTGAAAGTGAGTGTGTGAGTGTGTGAGAGTGTGAAAGTGAGTGTGTGGTGTATGTGAAAGTGAGTTTGGTGTGTATGTGAGAGTGTGAAAGTGAGTGTGTGGTATGTGAGTGTGAAAGTGAGTGTGTGGTGTATGTGAAAGCGAGTGTGCTGTGTATGTGAGCGTGTGAAAGCGAGTGTGCTGTGTATGTGAGAGTGTGAAAGCGAGTGTGCTGTGTATGTGAGAGTGTGAAAGTGAGTGTGTGGTGTATGTGAAAGTGAGTTTGGTGTATGTGAGTGTGAAAGTGAGTGTGTGGTGTATGTGAGAGTGTGAAAGTGAGTGTGTGGTGTATGTGAAAGTGAGTTTGGTGTATGTGAGAGTGTGAAAGTGAGTGTGTGGTGTAATGTGAAGGGGTGTTTAGAGTGTGAAAGCGAGTGTGCGGTGTATGTGAAAGTGAGTTTGGTGTATGTGAGTGTGAAAGTGAGTGTGTGGTGTATGTGAAGTGAAAATTTGGTGTATGTGGAGTGTGAAAGTGAGTTGTGTTGTGATGTGAAAGTGAGTGTTGGTGTATGTGAGAGTGTGAAAGTGAGTGTGCTGGGGTATGTGAGAGTGTGAAAGCGAGTGTGTGGTGTATGTGAGAGTGGAAAACGAGTGTGCGGTGTATGAGAGTGTGAAAGCGAGTGTGCGGTGTATGAGAGTGTGGTGTATGTGAAAGTGAGTTTGGTGTATGTGAGTGTGAAAGTGAGTGTGTGGTGTATGTGAAGGGGTTTTGGGAAAGTGAGTGTGTGGTGTATGTGAAAGTGAGTTTGGTGTATGTGAGTGTGAAGTGAGTGTGTGTGTATGTGAGAGTGTGAAAGCGAGTGTGCGGTGTATGAGATGTGAAAGCGAGTGTGCGGTGTATGTGAAAGCGAGTGTGCGGTGTATGTGAGAGTGTGAAAGCGAGTGTGCGGTGTATGTGAGAGTGTGAAAGTGAGTGTGTGGTGTATGTGAAAGTGAGTTTGGTGTATGTGAGTGTGAAAGTGAGTGTGTGGTGTATGTGAGAGTGTGAAAGTGAGTGTGGGTGTTGTGAGAGTGGAAAGCGAGTGTGCGGTGTGTGGAGAGTGTGGAAAGCGAGTGTGGGTGTATGATGAGTGTGAAAGTGAGTGTGCTGGTGTATGTGAAAGTGAGTTTGGTGTATGTGAGTGTGAAAGTGAGTGTGTGGTGTATGGAAAGGAGTTTGGTGTTGTGAGAGTGGAAAGGAGTGTGTGGTGTATGGAAAGTGAGTTGGGTATGTGAGACTGCGAAGGAGTGTGCGTGTTGTGAGAGTGTGAAAGCGAGTGTGGGTGTTGTGAGATGTGGAAGCGAGTGTGCGGTGTTGAGAGTGTGAAAGCGAGTGTGCGGTGTATAAGTGTGGTGTATGTGAAAGTGAGTTTGGTGTATGTGAGTGTGAAAGTGAGTGTGCTGTGTATGTGAGAGTGTGAAAGTGAGTGTGTGGTGATGTGAAAGCGAGTTTGGTGTATGTGAGAGTGTGAAAGGAGTGTGCGGTGTATGTGAGAGTGGTGAAAGCGAGTGTGCGGTGTATGAGAGTGTGAAAGCGAGTGTGCGGTGTATGTGAAAGTGAGTTTGGTGTATGTGAGAGTGTGAAAGTGAGTGTGTGTGTATGTGAGGTGTGAAAGTGAGTGTGTGGTGTATGGAAAGTGAGTTTGTGTTGTGAGTGTGAAAGCGAGTGTGCGGTGTATGTGAGAGTGGGAAAGGAGTGTGGGTGTTGTGAGAGTGTGAAAGCGAGTGTGCGGTGTTGTGAGAGTGGGAAAGCGAGTGTGCGGTGTGTGAGAGTGTGAAAGCGAGTGTGCGGTGTATGAGAGTGTGAAAGCGAGTGTGCGGTGTGTGTGTGTGTGTGTTGTGTGAGCCTGAGAGCAGGTGTGCACTGTGTGTGAGAGTGAGAGAAAGACTGAGCTTGTGTGTGACTGCTATTATACTTCTGCAGATCTTAAGCTTCTTAAACTGTTTATTTGAAATGGAAACAACTTTATTCCCATTTTTTAAAAAGATTGTCAGAAAATAAAAACCAGGAGATATTTCTCCAAATATTTTATGTTCACAATGCGTATTTGACCAGAATTTGAAATGTTATTGTTATGCAGTTCAGATTATAATCCAGAAGGGTGCAGTAGATATTAAATATGTGTATTATTTTTGTGTAAAATAAATAAAGTGTAAAAGAACTAAATTCTGCTGTTGAATGTGAAATAAATTCTCCAATAATTTTTAAACAGATATTTTTTTATTATTACACAAAGTCAATAAAATGGGCAGAATTTCAAAACTCTCCTACTTCGGCACAGTGGCTGAAAAACGATCCCAAGATCACGATCAAGCAAAGTTCAAGCAAACATCCTCGTTACCGTGGTGACGAATATGAATATTGTTTTTATGCTGCAGATTTAAACAGATATTGTGTTGATTTTGTGGTGTTGTTTTTGCTTTGTAGATTTCCCATAATCCTCTCCATCGAGGACCACTGCAGCATCGTGCAGCAGAGGAACATGGCCATGTACTTTAAGAAGGTCTTCGGTGAGATGCTCCTGACTAAAGCAGTGGACATTTCTGCAGACGGACTTCCATCACCCAATCAGCTCAAGAGGAAGATTCTGATCAAGGTGAGCACTCGCAGGTCATTCAGTTCTGAGGAGGAGATTATGGAAAATAGAGAAAACACCCGAGAAAACACCTAGAAACATGCTAGCAACCAAACTGGAATAACATAGAAACCACCTAGCAACACCCTAGTGACCACCTGGGATACCATAGCAACCATCTGGGACTCAATAGCAGCTACCTTGCAACACAGTAGCAACCATCTGGAATACCATTGCGACCACCATTAAACTCCCAAATGACCACCTGGAATGCTGTAGTGACCGTGTAGCTATATACTTGCAACCACCTGGAATACCACAGCAACCCACTAGCATCATCCAAGTAACCATGTGGAAATCAATAGCAGCTGCCAAGCAACACCCTAGAAACCATCTGTAATACCATAGCAACCACCAGGAGTACCATCCACACCACCAAGTGACACCCTAGCAACCACCTGGCATACCATAGCAACCCACTAGTACCATCCAAGTAACCATGTGGAAATCCATAACAGCTGTCTAGTAACACCTTAGAAACCATCTGTAATACCATAGCAACCACCAGGAGTACCATCCCTACCACCAAGTGACACCCTAGCAACCACCTGTAATACCATAGCAACCCTCTAGCAACTCCCAAATAACCACCTGAAATGCGGTAGCAACACCTTAGCAACCACCTGTAGTTTTATATCAACCACCTAGCAACCACCTGTCATAGCATAACCCCAATAACTGAACATATGGTTTAACCTTTAAATGTTTAGCTGTTTTAAAATTAATAACAGTGAAGCGCTGCAGTACAGTTTAACTCCTCTTGTGTGTTCAGTGCTACTTTTATTGAGGTATCTGGTATTTGGTGTTAACCACAAAATTGCTTCCTGTTTTTCAGTCTTTATTCCTCTTTGTCCCATTAATAATGTCACTTTATGCTCACGTTAACAGCACAAGAAGTTAGCAGAAGGAAGTGCGTATGAAGAGGTTTCCACGTCCACTCCATACTCGGAGAACGACATCAGCAACTCCATCAAGAACGGCATCTTGTTCCTGGAGGACCCCATCAACCACGTGAGAACCCCGATTTATTTATCCTCAGTGCAAAGCCATGCTTCTCAACATCTTTATGAATCTTTATACTAAACTAAGCATTTGGGAAACCTTTTTTTTTTTTTTTTTTTTTTTTTAACCTCGAGTGAGGAAGTGTCTAACAGCTCTCTCGACTTTTCGGTGTAGGAGTGGTACCCGCACTTTTTCGTCCTGACAAGCAGTAAGATCTACTACTCGGAGGAAACCTCCAGTAACCAAGGCAACGAGGATGAGGAGGAACACCGTGAGGTGAGCAAACTTCTGAAAATATCCTCGTCTGTGTAGCGATGGTATAAAATGAGAATCAACAGTAAGGTGAATGCTAATAACATGACGTACTTCTTATCCGCTTCTAGTTACAGTTAATGCTGTAACTTCACACAATGATCAGATAGGACCTTATAAAATGGCAAAATAAGTCCTTGGAATTAATATAACATAAAGATGATTATTATCAGGCGAAACAAACTGGAAATCTCTCAGCCAGTGTTCTGAGATTTGTGAAGCTGCTGGTTCTGACCTGTGTGATCGCTCGATCTGACCTCAATCCCGTTTTTCCAGGTCGGGAATGGCATGGATCAGCATGTGAGCGAGAAGTGGTTCCACGGGAAGCTGGGCGCAGGTCGAGACGGACGCCAGATCGCAGAGCGTCTCCTCTCAGAGTACTGCTTGGAGACCGGCGCTCCGGACGGATCCTTCCTGGTGCGGGAGAGCGAGACGTTTGTTGGAGACTACACTTTATCTTTCTGGTAAGATTTCAGATCTGACTGTTCAAGGAAAAGTTCAGCCAGGAATGAAGTGTCTTCCTTTTAATCTGTACTGAGTGGATCAGCCATTGCATCTGTCTAAAGACAGTAATGACAGTTTTATGGTCGAGTAGCTGGAATACCATAGCAACAATCTGTAATACCACAGCAACCACCTGGTCTACCATCTTCACCACCAAACAACACCCTAGCAACCATCTGCAATACCATAGTAACTGCCTAGAAACACCCGAGCAACCTTCTGGAATACCATAGCAACTGCCTAGAAACACCCTAGAAACCATCTGGAATACCATAGTAACTGCCTAGAAATACCATATTAACTGCCTAGAAACACCCTAGCAATAATCTGGAATACCATAGCAACTGCCTAGCAACACCTTAGCAACAATCTGTAATACCACAGCAACCACCTGGTCTACCATCTTCACCACCAAACAACAACCTAGCAACCATCTGCAATGCCATAGTAACTGCCTAGAAACTCCTGAGCAACCTTCTGGAATACCATAGCAACTGCCTAGCAACACCTTAGAAACAGTCTGTAATACCCTAGTAACCACCTGAACTACCATCCTCACCACCAAGCAACACCCTGGCAACCATCTGGAATACCATAGCAACTTCCTAGAAACACCCTAGCAACCATCTGCAATGCCATAGTAACTGCCTAGAAACTCCCGAGCAACCTTCTGGAATACCATAGCAACTGCCTAGCAACACCTTAGAAACAGTCTGTAATACCCTAGTAACCACCTGAACTACCATCCTCACCACCAAGCAACACCCTGGCAACCATCTGGAATACCATAGCAACTTCCTAGAAACACCCTAGAAACCATCTGGAATACCATATTAACTGCCTAGAAACACCCTAGCAACCGCATAGCAACACTTTAGCAACAATCTGTAATACCATAGCAACCACCTGGACACCATCCTCACCACCAATCGTGGCAACCATCTGGAATACCATAGCAACTGCCAAGAAACACCCTAGCAACCATCTGGAATACCATAATGATCTCCTCAGTCACATCCTAGGGACCACTTGGAATACCATAGCAACCCGCTAGTAACACATGGAATTTGGCAGCAACCAACTGGGATACCATAGCAACCTATTAGCAACACCCAAGTAACCACACGGATATCGGTAGCAACTTCTGAGCAACAACCTTTCAATCATCTGTTTCTAACGACTCTGGCCCCTGACTCTGATGGAGTTTCTCTGGCCTGTGTGGACACGTACAGTCACTGGCCAATTTATTAGGAATCTCAGGATGTCATGAGGCAGCAGATCAGGCGCATGAATGAATAATATTAAGAAGTTACCACAGTGAGTCAGTTGTTAGCTCAGTGCAGCAGGTCAGTGAGTGGGACACAAGTTGTGCATGAGGGAGGTCAGCAGCATGGACAGACTTGTTCAAACTGACCGGAAGTCAGATACAGTAACTCTCATCCTAGTTTGACTCCTGTTAAAGCTGTAGATTCCTGCTGTGTTTTGGCAAAACAGGGACTGTGGCTTACTCGAAAGTAAGTGTGTGTGTGTGTGTGTGTTCCTCAGGCGTTCAGGTCGTGTTCAGCACTGTAGGATTCACTCTCGCCAGGAAGCCGGCAGCCCCAAATTCTACCTGACGGACAATCTGGTGTTTGACACACTCTTCGCCCTCATCACGCACTATCAGCAGGTGGCGCTGCGCTGCAACGAGTTTGAGATGAAGCTAACGGAGCCTGTGCCTCAGACCAACGCCCACGAGAGCAAAGAGTGAGTCTGAAGCTCTGTACGCTGGGATTAGTTTCACACGCAGAGGTCGAGTAGCCTCACCTCAGTCCCAGACAGATATTTTATAGTACATCTTGTGTAGTATTTCGCTTGCTGTAGAATTTGCTGTAGAAATAATTCTTAGTAATGTACTGCATTATTACAGATAAACATTTTACTAAATATTCTCTTCAGAAAGCACTCTCTATTTTTAATAATAATCATCATCATCATCATCATGCTTATTAATATCACACATTTCTTACTTTAAAATATAGCTGCTTCCCCCAATAATAAAAAAAAATCATCTGCATAAGAGCAGAAAATAAAATTGGAATAGAAATTCTAAAAATAATAATAGTTATGATTTAAAAATTGTAACCCAGGAAAAAAATAGAAATAGAGTAAAACCATGCAATTAAATTAGAAAAGAAAATAGATAAAAATGATATAATTTAATATGATAATAAAATTATAATTTAATATAATAATTAAAATAATTAAAATTATTTTTTTTAAATCTTTTTTTTTTTAAATGTCTCGTTCTAATTAAATATCACAAAGGTTTTTGTAAACTTGTTTCGTTCCTCTCTCTCTCTCACACACACACACACACACACACATACACACACATACACACACACACATGTTATTAGCCATTATTCACATGATGTTATTAGCATGTAGCATGCTAAAAATCACACCCCTGTACCCAGTGTGTTTACTGGTTGTGTTTTTTTAGGTGGTATCACGCGTGTCTGACCCGGAGCCAGGCGGAGAACATGCTGATGCGGGTGCCGCGTGACGGAGCCTTCCTCGTGAGGAAGAGGACGGAGATGAATTCCTACGCCATCTCCTTTCGGTAACTTCTGCTCTCTTTCTCTTTCTCTGCTTCCTTCTCCCTCATTCTTTATCATCTTATTAAAGAGCATCTCTCTCTCTCTCTCTCTCTCTCTCTCTCTCTCTCTCACTCTCTCTCTCTCTCTCTCTGCTGCTATTCATGCACTTACTGTACAACACTGTTCTTTTTTTGCACACAGTCGGCGTTATGTCTTGTTTGTCTGCACTTATCTCTCATCTCGTCATTCACTGCACTTATGTTGTATGTTTAGTTTAAAAATTCTGCACCTTAGTTTAGCTTCATGTCTGTCCGCGTCACCCTTTATTTTATTTTTTGTTATGTAGCACCTCTGGTCCAGGAGGAACGTGGTCTCATTTCATGTACTGCATCAGCTATATATGGTTGAAGTGACAATAAAGCTTCTTTGACTTTGACTTTCTCTCTGTGTGTCTGTCTCTCAGAGCTGAGGGGAAGATTAAACACTGTCGGGTGCAGCAGGAGGGACAGACGGTTGTTCTCGGTACTTCAGAGTTTGACAGTTTGGTGGATTTGATCAGCTACTATGAGAAACACCCGCTGTACCGCAAGATGAAGCTGCGTTACCCCATCAACGAGGAGACACTGGAGAAGATCGGCACTGCTGTTAGTAACACACACACACACACACACACACACACACACACACACACACACACACACACACACTCCATTTTGTAGGTGAGCTTCACTGTGCATGTTTTGTTTACTTTTATACAAATACTTTATCGATACTAAAACTCTGATTTTCTGTCTCACTGTGTTTGCTAACTGTCTGTCTGCCCCCTCTGTGTGTCTGTCTGCCCCCTCTGTGTGTCTGTCTGCCCCCTCTGTGTGTCTGTCTGCCCCCTCTGTGTGTCTGTCTGCCCCCTCTGTGTGTCTGTCTGCCTCCTCTGCGTGTCTGTCTGCCTCCTCTGCGTGTCTGTCTGCCCCCTCTGCGTGTTTGCTTATCTGTCTGTCTGTGTGTCTGTCTACACACGACTGTGTACAGGAACCGGACTATGGTTCTCTGTATGAAGGACGGAACCCGGGTTTCTATGTGGAAGCCAATCAAATGCCTACATTTAAGGTAATTAAACTTTTTATTTCATTTACATCATTTACATTTCTGGCATTTAGCAGACGCCCTTATCCAGAGCGACTTACATTTTCATCTCATTTTTTTTTTTTTTTTTTTACAACTGAGCATTTTTGGGGTTAAGGGCCTTGCTCAGGGGCCCAGTAGTTGCAGCTTGGTGGACCTGGGATTCGAACACACAACCTTCCGATCAGTAGTCTAATGCCTTAACCACTAAGCTACCACATCCCCACATTTCAGTTTTTCTCTAGATGTTTAGTCTCATTAATAAGAAGCCTGACTCTCACATTGTGTGTGTGTGTGTGTGTGTGTGTGTGTGTGTACACAGTGTACTGTGAGAGCGATGTTCGAGTATAAGGCTCAGCGTGATGACGAGCTTTCCTTCAGTAAAACTGCCATCATTCAGAATGTAGACAAACAGGAAGGAGGCTGGTAAGTCTCACTCACACACACACACACACACACACACACACACACACACACACAGCTTCTCTTGCGGAAATGGATATTCTCTTATTAGCAGTGTTAATTTCGTTAACGAAGACGATGATGAAAAATATTTGTTAATGACCATTTTTTCTGTGACCGAGACGAGACTAATATCTGATGATAAAAACTAGGACGAAATCGAAGACGTTTCTTTGTTAACGAGACGAGACTGGACTAAAATACTTTTTTAGGAGTATCGGATATTCATAATAAATGATCTCTTTCTGTCGGCTAACTGTCTTTAAAAATGTGTGTCCTTGTCACTGGACTGGATAAGGGGCGTGTCCATCTCAGACAGTTAGTGGGTAGGATAAATAAACTCCGACCGGCCTGGCCCGCTGCAGTGGCTGCAGTACCTCAAGCTTTAGGAAGAAAACGAAGAACTGATATATGGAAGCATTTCTGTTATAATTCCTCTGAAAAAAAACAAAAACATTGTGCACTGTCACAGAAAACGGAGAGAAGCCCTGTGTCTATAAAATAGACGGAAAGAACACCACGAATCTTAAGAGTTATCTGAAGGAGCGTCACGCTGCTATTTATTTAGTATATTTAGTCTTAGTCTTTATCTTCAGACGAGAATGGTTATTAGTCTTAGTCACATTTTTAGTCATTTTTGTCTTAAATAGTCTTAGTTTTAGTCATTAGTTTTAGTTAAACTTCAGTTACCAGCTTTAATTTTGTTAATTTTCTATGTAAATTTAGACAAAATAGTCAGAATTTTTCTCTCTTTAGACCAATTAAGCTTTTGAGAGATGTGAATGAAGATAAGGAGCTATATTAACACTGCACTCTTAGCACTTGTGCAGCTCTACATCTCCCTTTTTCCTAGCTGGAGATCAGCCTGCTGTGCTGCTCTTACTCATTTGTAAGGTAGGATCATACATTAAGGATCGGTAAAAGTGCTCTAGAGTTCAAGTATCAAGTAAAAACCAAAAATCTTTTCTTTAGCTGTTATGGAAAAACTGCATTTATTTTCTATAAACTTCAAATAAATGTGCAATAAACAGACAGATGTTCAAAAGCAGCTGAACATATATTACTAACACACCTCTGTCTGCTAACAGTATTTACTGTATAATAACCATTATGGTGTACATCTGGAAGCAAAATAACATTTTTATGAAATCTGACAACTCAGATATGGGAGTGTCATCTTCTCCAGAATGACACGCCCCTTATCCAGTCCACTGACAGGGACACACATTTTTAAAGACATTAGCCGATACAAAGAGATCATTTATTATGAATGTCCGATAATCCTAAAAAAGCATTTTAGTCCAGTCTCGTCTCGTTAACAAAGAAACGTCTTCAATTTTGTCCTAGTTTTTATCATCAGATATTACTCGTCTTAGTCACAGAAAAAATGTTCGATAAATATTTTTCGTCATCGTCTTTGTTAATGAAATTAACACTGGTGTAGTAATGTATAGTGTAGTATTGTATTGTATAGTATACTGTATTGCTGTATAGTGTAGTAATGTATAGTATAGGCTAACCACGGTGGCTTAGTGGTTAGCATGTTTGCCTCACACCTCCAGGGTTGGGGGTTCGATTCCCGCCTCCGCCATGTGTGTGTGGAGTTTGCATGTTCTCCCCGTGCCTCGGGGGTTTCCTCCGGGTACTCCGGTTTCCTCCCCCGGTCCAAAGACATGTATGGTAGGTTGATTGGCATCTCTAAATTGTCCGTAGTGTGTGATTGTGTGAGTGAATGAGAGTGTGTGTGTGCCCTGCGATGGGTTGGCACTCCAGGGTGTATCCTGCCTTGATGCCCTATGACGCCTGAGATAGGCACAGGCTCCCCGTGACCCGAGTGTAGTTCGGATAAGCGGCAGACAATGAATGAATGAATGTATAGTATAGTGTAGTGATGTGTAGTATACTTCAGTGATGTATAGTATATTGCAGTACTGTATAGTGTAGTGATGTATAGTATAGTGATGTGTAGTATAGTGATGTGTAGCATACTTCAGTATTGTATAGTATAGAGTTGTAGTGTATAGTGTAGTGATGTATAGTATATTGCAGTATTGTATAGTATAGTGATGTGTAGCATACTTTAGTGATGTATAGTAAATTGCAGTACTGTATAGTGTAGTGATGTATAGTATAGTGATGTGTAGTATACTTCAGTATTGCATAGTATAGAGTTGTAGTGTACAGTGTAGTGATGTATAGTATATTGCAGTATTGTATAGTGTAGTGATGTATAGTATAGTGATGTGTAGCATACTTCAGTATTGCATAGTATAGAGTTGTAGTGTACAGTGTAGTGATGTATAGTATATTGCAGTATTGTATAGTGTAGTGATGTATAGTATAGTGATGTGTAGCATACTTCAGTATTGCATAGTATAGAGTTGTAGTGTACAGTGTAGTGATGTATAGTATATTGCAGTATTGTATAGTGTAGTGATGTATAGTATAGTGATGTGTAGCATACTTCAGTATTGTACAGTATAGAGTTGTAGTGTATAGTGTAGTGATGTATAGTATATTGCAGTATTGTATAGTGTAGTGATGTATAGTATAGTGATGTGTAGCATACTTCAGTATTGTATAGTATAGAGTTGTAGTGTATAGTGTAGTGATGTATAGTATATTGCAGTATTGTATAGTGTAGTGATGTATAGTATAGTGATGTGTAGTATACTTCAGTATTGTATAGTATAGAGCTGTAGTGTATAGTGTAGTGATGTATAGTATATTGCAGTATTGTATAGTGTAGTGATGTATAGTATAGTGATGTGTAGCATACTTCAGTATTGTATAGTATAGAGCTGTAGTGTATAGTGTAGTGATGTATAGTATATTGCAGTATTGTATAGTGTAGTGATGTATAGTATAGTGATGTGTAGTATACTTCAGTATTGTATAGTATAGAGCTGTAGTGTATAGTGTAGTGATGTATAGTATATTGCAGTATTGTATAGTGTAGTGATGTATAGTATAGTGATGTGTAGCATACTTCAGTATTGTATAGTATAGAGCTGTAGTGTATAGTGTAGTGATGTATAGTATATTGCAGTATTGTATAGTGTAGTGATGTATAGTATAGTGATGTGTAGCATACTTCAGTATTGTATAGTATAGAGTTGTAGTGTATAGTGTAGTGATGTATAGTATATTGCAGTATTGTATAGTGTAGTGATGTGTAGTATACTTCAGTATTGTATAGTATAGAGCTATAGTGTATAGTGTAGTGATGTATAGTATATTGCAGTATTGTATAGTGTAGTGATGTGTAGTATACTTCAGTATTGTATAGTATAGAGCTATAGTGTATAGTGTAGTGATGTATAGTATATTGCAGTATTGTATAGTGTAGTGATGTGTAGTATACTTCAGTATTGTATAGTATAGAGCTATAGTGTATAGTGTAGTGATGTATAGTATATTGCAGTATTGTATAGTGTAGTGATGTATAGTATAGTGATGTGTAGCATACTTCAGTATTGTATAGTATAGAGCTGTAGTGTATAGTGTAGTGATGTATAGTATATTGCAGTATTGTATAGTGTAGTGATGTATAGTATAGTGATGTGTAGCATACTTCAGTATTGTATAGTATAGAGCTGTAGTGTATAGTGTAGTGATGTATAGTATATTGCAGTATTGTATAGTGTAGTGATATATAGTATAGTGATGTGTAGCATACTTCAGTATTGTATAGTGTAGAGTTGTAGTGATGTATAGTGTAGTGTCGTATGGTGTAGTGATGAATATTGTAGTTTTGCACAATTTTGTGTAGTGCGGTTGTTTAAAATTGTTTACTTTACAGTTTACTTTTCCCCACACATTTTACATTTGTGTTTTTCTTTGTTTTACAAATTTTTAAGTTTTATGTGAAAACTTTCAAATTCGCTCCACCCTCACACACACATTTTATCCCCCATGTGTTTGTGTTAAAAACAACACTTTTTTTTGTTATGAAACTAGAAATTGTCATTTTCCTTTTTTTTTAATCCCTCCATTAAATACCGTCGCTGAATAAGATTTTTTTTAAAGGATTCTCAGTTAATGAAAACTCAAATTATTTGAATGTATGGTGCAGACTGTTAACTGTGGGTTGTTTTTTTTTTGGTCAGTACATGTATTGATATGTGTGTGCGTGTGCGTGTGTGCGTGTGTGCGTGTGTGCGTGTGTGTGTGTGTGTTCAGGTGGAAAGGTGACTATGGTGGAAAGAAGCAGCTGTGGTTTCCGGCAAATTATGTTGAAGAGATCAGCCACACGGCACTGGAACCGGACAGAGGCGTGAGTGACACACACACGCACACACACACACACATTGATAGAATATAGGAAAATATTTACAGTTCAGTAAAATGTTATCAGTGTTCCAAGGTGATGTCATGTTAAAGAATGGTTCAGTAAAATGAAGTGTTTATGGCATGTGCTGTGACTCATCTCATGTTTATGTTTGCTGTCCTGTGAAAACACACACACACACACACACACACACACACACACACACACACACACACACACACACACACACACACTGTAGGCCGCAGAGAACAGCCCACTGGGAGATCTCCTGAGAGGAAGTGTGGACGTGTCTTCCTGTCAGATCGGTGAGTTTGTACTTTTACTCCTCATCCTCGTGTGCCCTCTAGTGGACGTTCTTCTCTCTTTTTATTTAAATACAATATCACATACCCTACACACACACACACACACACACACACACACACACTTTGTGTTTTTCACTTAAGTATGCCTTTTTATTCATTAAAGACTATGTATTTTGTTTTTTTATCTGTTTACAGTTACATTTAATGTCCCTGTTCTCACTTATATTGTAGCAGCAGTTTATTAGACAGATAATAATAAGACACTGGTACTGGAGACTCCTTCCATGCATGTTATATAAACACATTTCTCCTCACAGAAAACTGCCCCACAGTGTTGTGTTCGCCGTACACGTCCCTGTGAACCAGCTGTTGCTATAGAAACGATAACACATCAGAAGGATTGCATTAATATAAACCTGTTCTACTTTCAGAGCTGCTGTTAGGAAAACAGGAAAATTAGGGATACAGAATTCTGACCAGTTAGGACAAAGAATTCTGACCAGTCATTATATAGAATTCTGACTAATCAGGACACAGAATTCTGACCAATCAGGACACAGAATTCTGACCAATTCAATAGCGTTGTGGTGGAAAATATTGTAACATACAGATTTTAACAGCATCAACATCAATCGTTATTCTAACAACTCCTCTCTCTCTCTCCCTCTCTCTCTCTCTCTGTCTCTCTCTCCCCTCTCTCTCTCTCTCTCTCTCTCTCTCTCTCTGCAGTGGTGAGGACTGAGGGGAAAGGCAGTCGGCCCCACGTGTTCTCTTTACTCCCCATGGGTTCTCCACGTTCAGGCACTGTTCTGGACGTCGCTGCTAGCTCTCAGGAGGAGCTGAAGGACTGGGTGCAGAAAATTCGTGAGGTCACCATGACATCAGAGGCCAAGGTCAGAGACTTAATGGGGGAAAGTGTGAGTGAGTTAGAGTGAGTGAGTGACAGATGGAAAGTGAGAGAGGGAGAGACAGATGGAAAGTGAGAGAGGGAGAGACAGATGGAAAGTGAGAGAGGGAGAGACAGATGGAAAGTGAGAGAGGGAGAGACAGATGGAAAGTGAGAGAGGGAGAGACAGATGGAAAGTGAGAGAGGGAGAGACAGATGGAAAGTGAGAGAGGGAGAGACAGATGGAGAGACAGACATGGAAAGTGAGAGATGGAGAGACAGATGGAAAGAGAGAGGGAGAGACAGAAATGGAAAGAGAGAGGGAGAGACAGAAATGGAAAGTGAGAGATGGAGAGACAGACATGGAAAGTGAGAGGGAGAGACAGATGGAAAGTGAGAGAGGGAGAGACAGATGGAGAGACAGAAATGGAAAGTGAGAGAGGGAGAGACAGATGGAAAGTGAGAGAGGGAGAGACAGATGGAAAGTGAGAGAGGGAGAGACAGATGGAAAGTGAGAGAGGGAGAGACAGATGGAAAGTGAGAGAGGGAGAGACAGATGGAAAGTGAGAGAGGGAAAGACAGATGGAAAGTGAGAGAGGGAGAGACAGATGGAAAGTGAGAGACATGGAAAGTGAGAGATGGAGAGACAGATGGAAAGAGAGAGGGAGAGACAGATGGAGAGACAGAAATGGAAAGTGAGAGATGGAGAGACAGACATGGAAAGTGAGAGGGAGAGACAGATGGAAAGTGAGAGAGGGAGAGACAGATGGAGAGACAGAAATGGAAAGTGAGAGATGGAGAGACAGACATGGAAAGTGAGAGAGGGAGAGACAGATGGAAAGTGAGAGAGGGAGAGACAGAAATGGAAAGTGAGAGGGAAAGACAGATGGAGAGACAGAAATGGAGAGGGAGAGATGGAGAGACAGACATGGAAAGTGAGAGAGGGAGAGACAGATGGAAAGTGAGAGAGGGAGAGACAGATGGAAAGTGAGAGAGGGAGAGACAGATGGAGAGACAGACATGGAAAGTGAGAGAGGGAGAGACAGACATGGAAAGTGAGAGATGGAGAGACAGACATGGAAAGTGAGAGAGGGAGAGACAGATGGAAAGTGAGAGAGGGAGAGACAGAAATGGAAAGTGAGAGAGGGAAAGACAGATGGAGAGACAGAAATGGAAAGTGAGAGAGGGAGAGACAGATGGAAAGTGAGAGAGGGAGAGACAGATGGAGAGACAGACATGGAAAGTGAGAGAGGGAGAGACAGATGGAGAGACAGACATGGAAAGTGAGAGATGGAGAGACAGACATGGAAGGTGAGAGAGGGAGAGACAGATGGAAGGTGAGAGAGGGAGAGACAGATGGAAAGTGAGAGAGGGAGAGACAGATGGAAAGTGAGAGAGGGAGAGACAGATGGAAAGTGAGAGAGGGAGAGACAGATGGAAAGTGAGAGAGGGAGAGACAGATGGAAAGTGAGAGAGGGAGAGACAGATGGAGAGACAGAGATGGAAAGTGAGAGATGGAGAGACAGACATGGAAAGTGAGAGAGGGAGAGACAGATGGAAAGTGAGAGAGGGAGAGACAGATGGAAAGTGAGAGAGGGAAAGACAGATGGAAAGTGAGAGAGGGAGAGACAGATGGAAAGTGAGAGAGGGCGAGACAGATGGAGAGACAGACATGGAAAGTGAGAGATGGAGAGACAGACATGGAAAGTGAGAGAGGGAGAGACAGATGGAAAGTGAGAGAGGGAAAGACAGATGGAAAGTGAGAGAGGGAGAGACAGATGGAAAGTGAGAGAGGGAAAGACAGATGGAAAGTGAGTGAGGGAGAGACAGATGGAGAGACAGACATGGAAAGTGAGAGAGAGGGAAAGAGAGATGGAAAGAGATACAGAGAGAGAGAGAGAGACATGGAAAGTGAGAGAGAGAGAGAGAGAGAGAGAGATGGAAAGAGAGGGAGAGTGTGAGAGATGGAAAGTGTGTGAGAGAGAGAGAGACATGGAAAGTGAGTGGGAGAGAGAGAGAAAGTTAGTTTGAGAGTGAGACATGCAGATGGAGAGAGAGAGACACAGAGAGACACGTGTTAAAAGTAAAGACTTCACATGCATAACGATGTTGTCTTTTTACTCAGCTGGAAGAAGGGAAGATGATGGAGAGGAGGAAGAAGATCGCACTGGAGCTCTCGGACCTGGTGGTGTACTGTCGTCCAGTTCCGTTCGACGAGGACAGTAAGAGCTCCGTCACACACTCCTACTGAAATACTGCAGCTTCAACAGCACATTCACACAGTTATCCTGTCAGGGAGGAGGCGTGGCCTAACGTTTAGTGTGTGTGTGTGTGTGTGTGTGTGTGTGTGTGTTGTACAGAAATTGGGACAGAGAGAGCGTGTTTCAGGGACATGTCCTCGTTCCCAGAGACCAAAGCTGAGAAATATGTGAACCGGGTCAAAGGGAAGAAGTTCCTGCAGTACAATCGGCTTCAGCTGTCGCGTATCTACCCTCGCGGTCAGCGCCTGGACTCCTCCAACTACGACCCGTTACCCATGTGGCTTTGCGGCAGTCAGCTGGTTGCGCTCAACTTTCAGACCGCAGGTAAGACTCCGGGATTCTGATTAGAAACAGAGGAAATGTGAAAATAGAAAGAAAATGATGTTATTAATAATTTATTAGTTATGCTGAATTCTGCATTCTGATTGGTCAGAACGTGCTGGTTAATTTCTCTCCCTCTCTCTTTTTCTTTCTCTCTCTCTCTCTCTCTCTCTCTCTCTTTCATTCTCTATCCCTCCCTCTCTTTCTCTTTCTTTTTTCGCTCTTTCTCTTTTCTTCCTCCCTCCCTCTCTCTCTCCCTCTCTTTCTATCCCCCCTCTTTCTCCCTCTCTTTCGCTCTCTATCCCCCCCTCTTTCTCTCTTTTCTTTTCACCCTCCCGCTCTCTCTTTCTCTCTCTCTTTTCTACCTCCCTCCCTCTCTCTCTCCCTCTCTCTCTACTCCCTCTCTCTTTCTTTCTCCATCTCTCTCACAATCTTTCTCTTCCCCTTAACCCTTTTTCTCTTTCTTTCTTTCTCTCTCTCCTCTCTCCTCTCTCTACCCCCCATTTCTCTCTCTCACAATCTTTCTCTCCCCCTTACTCTCTTTGTCTATCTCTCTCTCTCTCTGTCTCTCTTTCTCTTTTCTCCCTCCCTCCCTCTCTCTTTCTTTCTCCCCCTCTCTCACAATCTTTCTCTCTTCCCCCCCTTACTTTTTTCTCTTTTTCTTTCTCTCTTTCTATTCTCTCTCTCTCTTTCTATTCTTTCTCTCTCGCTCTCTTTCTCTCTCTCTCGCTCTCTCTCTCTCTCTGTAGATAAACCCATGCAGTTGAACCAGGCTCTGTTCATGCTGAATGGGAAGAGTGGTTTCGTCCTGCAGCCGCCCATCATGAGAGATGACAACTTCGACCCTTTCGACAGACACACGCTGAGAGGCGTCGAGTTCGTTACACTGGTCATAGAGGTAAAAAAAATTGAAAATAAAAGGTTATTTATTTATCCATTGCATGTTTAAACTTTAAATATTGGGGCATTGGTGGCTCAGTGGTAGGTTTCTCGCCTGTCATGTGGAAGGCACGGGTTCGATTCCCAGCCAATGCCTCAACCCCAGCCACTGGATCCCAAGCCCAGAAAAATGGGAGGGTTGCGTCAGGAAGGGCATCCGGCGTAAAGCATTTGCCAAGTCGTTGTGCGGACCAGTTGGTCCGCTGTGGCGACCCCGAACAGGGAGCAGCCGAAAACATGTTTAAACTTTAAATGGTTTTTAATAATTAAAATTTTTTTTAAATAAATAATTAAAATAAATAAATAAATAATTTAACAAATAAAATAATTAATATTTTTTTACATAAATAATTAATAAATATCATTCTATCTTTAAATGTTTTTATTTTATGTTTATTCTTTTTTATTTCATTTCATTGTACATCATGATATAATTAAATTCTTTTTTTTCCCTCACTCTATAAAGAATAGAAATGTCCATTCTATTCTATTTATTTCTAATGATTTCTATTCATAGTTTTATGATGGAAAAATATTTTTAAAAAACACCTGAGGGCCTTAAAACCACTTACAAGAAATTTAAATAACTAAATATTCATGATATTTATAATAGTGATCATTAAGCATACCAGAGTGTAATCTGGAGATTTGTGTGTGTGTGTGTTGTAGGTGTTGGGTGCACGACACTTACCTAAGCACGGGCGGGGCATCGTGTGTCCGCTGATCGAGATTGAGGTTTGTGGAGCCGAATATGATTGCATCAAGCAGAAGACTGACTCTGAGGGTGAGGAGTTGAACGTGTGTGTGTGTGTGTGTTGTGTTTCTCATTACCTTCTGATTTGTTTCTCACCAACACGTTCTCATCCCTCTTTCTCTTCATGCAGCGGATAACGGTCTGAACCCCACGTGGCCCCGCAAGCCGTTCCGCTTCACCGTCTATAACCCCGCCTTCGCCTTCCTGCGCTTCGTCGTCTACGAGATCGACATGTTCAACGACCAGAACTTTCTCGCTCAGGCAACCTTCCCTATCAGCTGCCTCAAAACCGGTGAGAATCACGCAGGAAAACTTCCTTACTTCAACAAATTTAAAAAAGAACTTTTCTTCTTATTTATTTTTTTTTTTTTTCAGTGTGTTTAAATAAAGTACCTGTCTTATTTTAGTTTTTTTTATTTGTAAACCCGCACTACTGTCAAAGCTGCTATTAGACAGTTAATCAACACCTTCTGACCAATCAGGAAACAGAATTCTGACCAATCAGGAAACAGAATTTTTACCAATGGGGGGTGTAGGGGGACAGAATTCTGACCAATCAAAAGAAGCCTTTAAACTCTTTTTCTTCATAGAGCTCTTTGAAAATAAATAAAAATAAAAGAGGCTCGGTTTAAAAAGTGACCTACTCGGGGTACAAATTTAAAAAGAAAGCGTTTTAAGAATAAAAAAGTGACTTTTAAAAGAATAAAAACAAGTGATTTGGTTTTTTTTATTTTTTTATTTTTTTTTACTGAATGGTTATAGAATTAGAGGCATCACGTGTGTGTGTGTGTGTGTGTGTGTGTGTGTGTGTGTGTGTGTGTGTGTAGGTTACAGGGCTGTGCCGCTAAAGAACAGCTATAATGAGGATCTGGAGTTGGCATCGCTGCTCGTCCATTTGGAGATCAGTAGAGGCAGAGTGAGTGTACACACACACACACACACACACACACACCATGTATACACACCAGCTGTTTGTCTCATTCAGTATGTACGATATGGTGAGAGTGAGACAGATGGATATGGTGAGAGTGATACAGACAGACAGATATGGGGAGAGTGAGACAGACAGATATGGGGAGAGTGAGACAGACAGATATGGGGAGAGTGAGACAGACAGATATGGGGAGAGTGTGAGACA
This sequence comes from Hemibagrus guttatus, assembly GCA_033459395.1. Taxonomy (NCBI): domain Eukaryota; kingdom Metazoa; phylum Chordata; class Actinopteri; order Siluriformes; family Bagridae; genus Hemibagrus; species Hemibagrus guttatus. Next base: position 22,510,473 of record JAUCMX010000017.1, read on the forward strand.
GACAGATATGTAAAGAGTGTGAGACAGATATGGTGAGAGTAAGACAGACAGATATGGTGAGAGCAAGACAGACATATTTGTCGAGAGCGAGACAGACAGACATGATGAGTGAGACAGACATATATGTAGAGAGTGAGACAGACATGCAGATATATAGAGAATGAGAGGTGGATATGGTGAGAGTAAGACAGACGTATATGGTGAGAGCGAGAGATGGATATGGTGAGAGTGATACAGACAGACAGATATGTGGAGAGTGAGACAGACAGATATGGGGAGAGTGAGACAGACAGATATGTGGAGAGTGAGACAGATGGATATGGTGAGAGTGATACAGACAGACAGATATGTGGAGAGTGAGACAGACAGATATGTGGAGAGTGAGACAGACAGATATGTGGAGAGTGAGACAGACAGATATGTGGAGAGTGAGACAGACAGATATGTGGAGAGTGAGACAGACAGATATGGGGAGAGTGAGACAGACAGATATGGGGAGAGTGAGACAGACATATGTAGACTGTGAGACAGACGGATGTGGTGAGAGTAAGACAGATGGATATGGGGAGAGTGAGACAGACATATGTAGACAGTGAGATAGACAGGCAGATATGTAGAGAGTGAGACAGACAGATATGTAAAGAGTGTGAGAGAGATATGGTGAGAGTAAGACAGACAGATATGGTGAGAGCAAGACACATATTTGTCGAGAGCGAGACAGAGACATGATGAGTGAGACAGACATGTATGTAGAGAGTGAGACAGACAGGCAGATATATAGAGAATGAGAGAGGTGGATATGGTGAAAGTAAGACAGACGTATATGGTGAGAGCGAGACAGACATGATGAGTGAGACAGACAGATATGTTGAGAGTGAGACAGATGGGATATGTAGAGAGTGAGACAGACATATGGATATATAGATAGAGACAAGTTGGATAAGGAGAGAGTTGGATATGTAGAGAATATGGACAGATATGTAGAGAATGAGAGAGACAGACAGATACACTGAATACACAAAGAGTGAGACAGATGGACACACAGACAGATATAAACTTTCATTCATCTTTATTCATTCTTTTGCATGTTGTCTTTGTCTTTATTCATCTCTCTCTCTCTCTCTCTCTCTCTTTCTCTCTCCAGCATGAGAACGGAGAGATGTTGAGTCCGTTCCTCGGAGCGATGGGTGTGATGACAGCAGGGAGGGAGCGTTTAGGGGAGAGTGTGTCCTCCTTGTCCTCCATGTCCTCCATGTCTCCTCTCCCCTCCTCCCCAGCTCAGGCTCTGGGGTATCGGGGACGTGAGGGATCCTTCGAGTCTCGATACCAGTCACCGCTGGACGACTTCAGAGTGTCACAGGAAGCTCTACTGGACCACATGGACCCACAGAACAGGTCCAGGTGTGTGTGTGTGAGACAGACAGATGAATAGAGAGTGAGTGAGACTGATTCAAAAAATGAGAGACAGGCAGATAGATGCAGAGAATGAGAGACAGACATGAAGAGAATGAGTGAGACAGATGCAGAAAATGAGAGACAGACAGATGCATAGAGACTGAGGGAGACAGACAGATCCAGAGAGACTGAAGGAGTGAAACAGATGCAGAGAATGAGAGAAAGACAGATGCAGAAATTGAGAGATAGACAGACAGATGCAGAGAATGAGAGACTGACAGATGAATAGAGAGTGAGGCAGACAGACAGGTGCAGCAAATGAGAGCGACAGACAGATACATAAAGGGTGTGGGAGACAGATGGATGCATAGAGAGTGAGGGAGACCGACAGATGCAGCAAATGAGAGAGAGAGAGACACATGCATAGAGTGAGGGAGACAGACAGATGCAGTGAATGAGAGAGAGAGAGAGACAAATGCATAGAGAGTGAGGGAGACGGACAGATGCAGTGAATGAGAGAGAGAGACAAATGCATAGAGAGTGAAGGAGACAGACAGATGCAGCGAATGAGAGAGAGAGACAAATGCATAGAGAGTGAGGGAGACAGACAGATGCAGAAATTGAGAAAGAGATAAATGCAGAGAATGAGAGGGAGACAGACATATATAGAGTGGGAGGGAGACAGACAGATGCAGAGAGTGTGACACAGACAGATGCAGAGAGTGAGACACAACTATCAGCTGCTGTTATAGAAAATGAATCAACACTTTCTGACCAATCAGAATCCAGCAGGCTGGGGGATGTGAGAACAGGAAGTTAGAGAAGTGTAGCTATAAATGGATAAATAGTATCATAACAGTAGTAACTATGATGATGACGATGATGTTTCTCTTTCCTGCAGATTGATGCGAAGAGCCCGAGTCGGTGGAGACAATCGTGTGTAGCCTCGCCACCCTACACACACACACACACACGCGCACACACACAAACACACACACACACACACAGCCACCCAGGGTCCGGCTCAAGCGCTGATGATGTCATGGACTGCTGTGAAACCTGTTTCTATGGAAACGTTGTCGCCAGTGCTTTTGGCCTACATTTCAGGCAGAACTCCCACCCTTCTCTCTCTCTCTCTCTCTCTCTCTCTCTCTCTCTCTCTCTCTCTCTCTCTCTCTCTCTCTCTCCCCCCCTCTCCCTCTCCCTCTATCCGGAGACCGTGTGAGAGGAAGACGCATGGTGGGAAGGACGCATGGTGGTCATGCGGCGTAACAAGACACCGCCTTTCAGTAGCATGTAGGACTGAAGAAACGCCAACACCTGGGACGGGATCGTGTTTAAAACTACTTTCATTTTTTTTTTCCCCTTCCGTTTTTCTCTCTCTGGCATATAGAAATATATAGGTCTATATATAAATATATAAATATATGATATTTATTCCGGCTCTGCTGTGTACCGGAGAACAGCTGCAGCTGATCTGCTCTCAAAGAGCTTCTCTCCCCATGTTTGTATTATTTAAACGCAAATTTTTAACTTCCATAATGTGATTCCTTTTATTTTTCTTCTTCTGCTTTAATTAATGTACGTGTCTAACACAAGGGCTTGGCACCCCGCTCCCCGCCCCCCACCTCGTGCTCTCTTCCTCCCGCAGGACGAAGCGTCCACGTTTCCCCCGGCACACCGTCATGATGTTTTTCTTTCTCCCTTTTCATTTTTTTTCCTCCAGTGGAGCGGAAATCCAGGCAGCCGTAAAACAGAGCTCAGGAAGAAGCCCCGGCCTGTTTTTCTTGGATTCTGGCAGGCTTCAGAAAAACGGGACCAGGCAGAGGCTTTTTAATTCTCACTTTTCTCTCATTAGCTAGTGTCATCATCCTTGTTTGTTTGTGACGTTAACGTTTTTGGATCGTTTTGTTTTTTGTTCTTTTTAAACCGAGAAAACGGGACCAGGACGCTCAGAAAAGGAAAGGAAGTGGTGGTGTGTTTTCGGTTGGAAAATCTGCTCGTGATTTATTTTTAAAACATTTGGTTTTTTTGATCATCTCAACTTGCTGTATTTTTTATTTATTTTTTTTAAATACTTTTTCCCTTCTGTTTACCGCGTTCACACGAGTCCGTTCCTGTCCCATCGAATTCCTCCAGAAGCGTTCGGGATGCACTGATCCCTTCCTAAAAGTCTTTGAGAAGCTAATCTTCACAAACTGCAGCGTTAGATCTCTAACGGTTATTAATCTCACTCTGATCATAAACTCTAAACAGTAAAGATGTAGATCTTTCTGGTCCTGATTAACAAGAAACTAGCCCCACCCCCCTTTCCTTTCTCCATTTTCCCAACCGATATTCAAGCTGTTTCTAGTGTCTTATGAAAGGATGAAAACTTTCGAATCGCAGGCACTAGAGGGCTGAAATAACAATTATATTAATAAAAATTGCGAATCGCTGCTTTAATATCCACGAGTTAATGCTGAGAATTTGCTGTTAAAGTGTAAATATGGAATCAGTGCATCCTTAAGGTTCTGTCCAGGATTAGTGCACAATACGCTGATTGCTGCTTTAAACATTTTCCCCTTTGTTTTTTTTTAAAGCAAGGACCAAACAGAGTGTAGACTGTAGAGCATCTGTGAGCTGTTCTTTACAGCTAATTTAACGCCACACAGTTCTGCGAGGAATGCTGGGATACGTTTCGGTCAAATGCTGCACTTTCCGCGATTAATTAGAAAAGGTCAGGAAGCAGGCAGGGGGCGGGACTGTGGTTATATACATGCGTTCGTTTCACAGCAGTCAGGAAACAGGAAGTGCCTCAAACGATGTAAAACTTCTCATTCGTTTCCATCCGTGTTGCTGAGTTCTGAGCTGCCGATCCCGGACTCCTGCTGGATTCAGTCTCACCGAGCTCTCTTAACTAATCCTCCATTCCAGATGAAACAGGAACCAGAATCGTGCACTTCCTGCCTGCCCGAGCGTTTATTCACGCACGAGTTTGAGGGAGAAAGCGCGACTCGTCGAAGTCGCCACCGGCATGTTGATTTTTTTTTTTGAGAAAACTTTGCGCTGTGTAAATCTCCTCCTGCTTCTCTCTCTCGCGCTCTTTTCCCTGGCGTCTGCTTCCACGTGCCTCCATGTGCGTTGCGTGAGAGAGTGTGTACATATATACATATTTATACATTAATGACGGAACATGTATGCTTCATTTCAGACATTTTGTTACGATGCTCTTATTTACAAATCGAAGCCTTTTTTCTGTAATGTGCCTATGCTATATTGAGAAGGGGAAGGGAGGGGTCGACGTTTTAATTTTGCCTTTCATATGGAACATATTCAAGCCTGATTAAAATAAATAAATAAAAGTATTCAACAATGATGCCTTTTGTGCTTAATACGTTATTTAAAAAAATATACATAGTACGTCCAGAGTTTTTAAATGTATTTATTCTGCAAATATCTGTAAAAATTATACAACAATCCTAAAGAGTATTCATAATGCTGAAACACTTTAAACAAACAGACATGATTTTTTTTTTTCTTCTTCTTCTTCTTTTTAATTACTGCGGTCAGGAAAAATGTACACAAAGGGCAATGTGATGCTTGAACTACGGAATACGGGATAGACGACTCTTAGGCTTTCTTTTTTTCCTTTCTTCTTTTAAAAAAGAGCTCGCGGAGAGCTGTGCAGTATCAGTCTTTTTCGCGTACCTCGAACCCACGTGATTCCTGGACGAATTCTGCGCAACGTTACCGAACATCCACACGGTTCACGGCCATCTAACTGTCTGTCTGTCCTCCTCGGAGCTGAAATGTTCCTCCGGCCCTTAAAAATGGGGCGTAATAATAAAAAGAAGTTTTTGTGACACTTTTTTTTGTTGGGTTAAAAAAAAAAAACAACACAACAGAAGGATGTCGAGTGCTGGATTCTTCACAAATCTCCAGTAAAAGGCCTCCTGTGGTGGACATCCTACAGCGAGACATGTCTGTCACTCTCGCGCACACACACGCACAAATACACACTCACTCCTGGTCCCATACGCCGTTGAATCAGTCGTCACCCTCTGAAAAACAATCACACGAGATGTTTATTAGTGAACGAGCAACATTAGCACAGGCGTGGCTGCATTTAAATACACTATGTTGCCAAAAGTTTTGGGACACCCCTCCAAATCATTGAGTTCAGGGGTTGGGCTCGGCCCCTTAGTTCCACTGAAAGGAACTCTTAATGCTTCAGCATACCAAGACATTTTGGACAATTTCATGCTCCCAACTTTGTGGGAACAGTTTGGGGATGACCCCTTCCTGTTCCAACATGACTGCACACCAGTGCACAAAGCAAGCTCCATAAAGACATGGATGAGTGAGTTTGGTGTGGAGGAACTTGACTGGTCTGCACAGAGTCCTGACCTCAACCCCATAGAACACCTTTGTGATGAATTAGAGCGGGGACTGTGAGCCAGACCAAAACTGGGACGTCTACCTTTACATGCACGAGTGTAATATGGAGTTGTCCCGCCCTTTACAGACATAACAGCTCTACTGGGAAGGCTTTCCACAAGGTTTAGGAGTGCGTTTATGGGAATTTTTGACCGTTCCTCTAGAAGCGCATTTGTGAGGTCAGGCACTGATGTTGGACGAGAAGGCCTGGCTCGCAGTCTCCGCTCTAATTCATCCCAAAGGTGTTCTATGGGGTTGAGGTCAGGACTCTCTGCAGGACAGTCAAGTTCCTCCACACCAAACTCGCTCATCCATGTCTTTATGGTCCTTGCTTTGGTCACTGGTGTGCAGTCATGTTGGAACAGGAAGGGGTCATCCCCAAACATTAAGCATCTCTTAAGCATTAAGAGTTTCTTTCACTTGCACGAAGAGGCTGAGCCCAACCCCTGAATTCAATGATGCGGAGGGGTGTCCCAAAACTTTTGGCAAGAGTGTACATCTAACATTTATAAAACATTTTATACATTTACTCTTTTTTTTTATTTTATATCTACTACAAAAGCTGAGACTTTGCAGGCTTGTAGCGCCAATTAAACAGGAATGCTATTATGTTTATAAGTAAAATGCCGCTGAATAAATTAATCAAATGTAAGAAATCTCTGAAAGGGTTTTGTAAGCTGACCTAAAGAAGGAATTTCTCTGCTACATTGTGCACTATGATTTATTGGTTTATTAACTGCTCTCGAAAGAATTTTATTTTAAATTTTTTTTTAGTGTCTAAGGATATATAGATTTTTAAACGACTTTAATATTCCAGTAGTTTCAATTTAGCTGCAACTGATCACTTAACTCAGAAAAATCATGAAGTTCATGAAAATTCCATAAAATTCAGAAGGTTCGTATCCTACTTGTGCTTCCGAGCGTGTGTAGATGTGAAGGCTAACTAATGTAAACTTCGACTTGATTAACTTCAAATCATATAATTAGCACAGATTACCACGTTTGTATCTAGAACATACTGCTGATGTTCAATTACTTATCCAGAGCAACTCCAGAGCAAAAGAAGAGTACCATCAAGAACATTTTGTAAGGTTCACCCAGAATCTAGATTATTGACAGTTCTTGTTGAACTTGCCTGAAGTTAGGTTCATTTTACGCCCTGCTCACCTGGCTCATCGTTGGTAGATATGTCTTCTCTAGTTGTTGTCTTTGTGGTCTGATCTTTACTGAGATCCGTCACCGTCAGCTCCATCGGTTCCCCTCTCATGTCTCCTTCATCCTGTTGAAGAGATTTTAAGGCAGGTTTGCCTTTGGTTGTGCTGGGTGAAGGTTCCACATCCTCAGACTTCCTGTCCTCTGACAGTGGGTGTGCTTTTGTTTGTTTTGCAAACCATTTCCTGACCAGTTCCTCGCTCAATCCACTGGACTTGGCCAGCTCCTCGAGCTGGTTCTCTACCAGATTTCCATAGGCATTCAAATGGTTCTGAAGGACAATAATGTTGCCTTTCTGGAGGTCCTCCTCTTCTACAATTGACTGATAGCTCTCGAGCCACTTGAGCTGGCCGTTCTTTAGAACGTAGCGACAGTCCCCAAACCAGCGCACCACCTCTGGGCGTGGCAGTCCAGTTTTGGTGATTAGCTCATTATACTGAGGACTGCTGGGCCAGTGGGTACGAGCAAAGGCTTGTTTAAGTAGATGGAGCTGCTCTGGTGTCTTCTTTCCTCGATTTGGTGTTTGGGATGGTGGTGGTGGTGGTGGTGGTGGTGGGGTGGATGTTTGAGAGACAGGAGAAGGCACTTTAGTTGTCTCTGGTTGCGGGCTTCCTTCCATTTCACCTTTTCCATTGGCTTCGGTGACTTTTAGCATTTTCAGATTGATCTTTATTGGGTTAACCTTTGGTGCAGTTCCAGATGCATCCTCCTTGAACTGCTGGTTCGTTTCTGATGATTCATCCTCGTCTTGTCTTTCTTCTGCCGTCTCATTTTTATCCTTTTCACCCACCCCTTCTTCCTCATCCTCTTCTTCCTCCCTTTCTGCACGTTCTAACTCCTCCTTCTTCTTTTCAGCTGCCACTCTCCTCCGCCGTTCGGCAAACCAGCCGTGGATCTCACGTCGAGTCATCTTGGTTTCTGCCCGTAACCTGTCCACCTCTTCCTCGGACGGATCGGAATCCTGGGCAAAGCTTGCCTCTAGGGCACGGACCTGGTGGGGTTCCCTTTCTTTGTACCGTATTGCTGTGAAGTCTGGGGACGGGGGTCGAGGGTGACGTCGGGTAGGTGTCGGTGGCGTCGTCTGCTGTTGCCGTGAAGGACTCAGAGGTACCTGTTGAGGAGTTCTAGGCCTTTCTGATGATACTGCACTGTCTGCATTGTCGCCAGAGGCACTGGAGGCAGAAGAACCCGTGGCTGTTGCAGTTTGGCCACCAGTGCTTGATCTTGAGCCCTTGTGATTGCGAAAGTGGTAGCGTCGATCGCTGAACCACTTCCGTACTTCACGAACCGTCAGACCAGTCAGACTTATGAGCCTGTCCACCTCCTCTTGACTGGGGAACTGGCTGATGAGGAAGCTCTCCTTCAAAGCAGACAGCTGTTCCTGGGACTTTTTGCCTTTATAAAAGCTGGGATCCAGGAAGCTAGCGGAAGGGAGAGTGCGAGAGTTAGCAGATGCCGGTGATGGAGAGTCTGACTTACTCGGGGTGCTGTCACTGGTGATTGTGGGAGTGGGACTGGAGCTGGCTGCATCGCTGGGACTATTGCTTCGGCTGCTCTTGCGTTCGTTAGTGTTTGCTTTAAAATCAGTGATGTCTTTAATGTCAGCACTACTTTTTGCTACAGTATTCTTGACGTTAGTGCTGTTTTTGTTCTCATTAACCATTTTGCTATTGTTGTTGCTTGGTGTACTGCTTCTGCCACTAGTGCTAGATGTGGTGACCTTACTGTTGCTTTTCATTTTACCATTGCTGCTGACACCCATGCTAATCACGCTGGTGTGATTACTTACACTACTGCTGTTTGTGCTAACACTACTAATAATACTGCTTGTGCTGCTGCTGCTGCTCGTACTGATGGTGTTGTTCCCACTATTGCTGCTTCCAACACTGCCCACCACCATGTTAAGCCCCTTATCAGCCACCAGGGCGGCAGCGGGCTTTGCCTGCATCATGGGCTTGGCAGCAGCCTGGGGCTTGGGTGTTACAGCCAGGGCAACAGGGGCACTGCTGACCTGTATCCCATTAGAGATCATGGGCTGTGTAACAATCACGCCTCCTTGGCCAACCAGGCTGCCTTGTAAAATGTGAGGGATGCTGGAAGTACCCAGGGAGGCCGGTAGGACTGTAATGGTTTGCTGAGAGGTGCTATGCTGAGCCTGGCGCTGCTGCTGACCAGCAGGGGGGGCTGTCTGTATGATTGTGTTGAACATCTTTCGGCGGGCATCCTCTATCTCCTCTGGTGACCAGCTAATTCCTTGCTTGAGCCTCTGTGCTGTGAACCAGATTTTGATCTGCTCCTCTGGATACTTGGTAACTACGGTGAGATAGCACAACTCCGCCTTGGTTGGGTACGGAAACTTGCTGAAAGACGTTTTCAGGAAGCTGCTGTTGTCCATGGATGCATTGTAGGTGGGAATGCTGCTCAGAGGAATCATCACCTTTGGTAGGTTTTTGGAGCTCGAGGAGGAAGAAGTTGAAGAGGATGAAGGAGTGGCTAGAGAAGCCGAAGATGACTGCTGGTTGACACTTCTGTTCTGTACTACAGACACCACTTGGGTGATGGCCGTCTTAAGTATAGGAAGAGCTCCGGAACCGTTGACTATCTGTATTGCTGATGGCAAAGTGACTTTGCTGGCTGCACCATTGTGTACGATTGTAGGAACGTGGGTGACCGAAACGACTGGAGAATCGGTCGTCTCTGCTTGCTTCACCGTTGTGGATTCATCTGCGGCAGGATGAGATACCACAATCCTCTTAGGCTCTGATTTCCCCTTAAGCATTTTCATAATAGGCGTCTTTGTGATGGAGATCTCAGATTCCTTGAAGCTAGTGCTTTCACCAGGACCAGCGATTATGCTCTGCTCCACTGTGATCTTCCTATCCTTTCTCTTTAGCTGTAGTGTAGTGGTGACAGTACTTGGGTGTACTCGGGCATTATGCAAGGCAAGACCTTCAAATTTTGCTGCACTTACCCCACAGTCCACACAGAGGAAGCAAGGGTCAGTGTGGAACTCCGGGTGGCCACTGTAGACGTGGTCAAGGAAGAGGTTCAGGTCATGGGTTTCGAAATTACACAGCCTGCAGGTGTAAGTGCCATTATCTTTTTGGGCAATACTTGCATCCTGACCTGATGATTCACACCCACTATGGAAGGCTTTTTCATTTGTCTCTACCTTTTGGGAGAAACCACTTTCCTTGGCCGAGGGAGAGAGCCTACCCTGCTCAAGATCATCCTGTAGATGCATGGCTTTTACAGGAATCATGCAGGGAATCGTGGATTTCCTCTTACTAGCCATGGTTCTTGATATGGTAGCGCCACCAAAATGCCTCTATACGACTAAGAGTCCACTTTCATAAACTGTCCATGGAGAGAAGGCTGGTGTAGAACATGTCCGTCAGGCCACAGCGAGTACTCCTCTTTTATCGTATTTAAGGCATCACAAAACTGGCCTGTAAAGATGAAAAAGCAACTATGAGTAAAGATCTCAGTGATATGTTTTTCTCATGAAGTGTAATCAAAGGTGTGCAGTGAACACGACTCTACAGTTATGCATTTACTCTACAGATCAATCACAATTTTTCGAAATTCTATATATCTGACATTTGGCTGTTTTCTTTTTGATTCTAAAGTCAGTGGACACATTTTTTTTAAAACAATTTCAGAGTAGATACCAAAACCAGGCTGTCTGCAAGAACCTTTTGGGAATTTCCCAGGCCACGGCAGAATGAGGATACAATTGGTCATGGCTTCGATGCCAAAGTGAACGTCCAAAGCCAAATTCAAAGTTTGGGGAAAAAAAAGAATCGCTTCCTTTCTATAACCCTAGTGATGCTACCGGTAAGAAGTTTCTGTTGGAGGAAATATAAAACCCAGGAATCGGATATAGATCAGACCTTACGTACAATGTGTGTCACCATTTCCACGATGTAAATGCAGCCTTGGACACGACTCTTAAGAGATATAAAGACTATAGATCACAGTGTCAATTCAGGCTAGAAAGCAGTCAAGGGTTACTTTTACGTCTGCCTGAGTTTCAAAGAACCTTTTTATGGCCTCTTGTTGAGTTTTTCCAAGTGCTTGCAACCAGCCAGTTCCCTCCTCCTCCTCTCTCATTGTTACTGCTTTCCCAATACAAAACGAGGACCGAAAAAGGGACTGCATCCCGCTAATCACTCCAGGACAAAGCCTGAAAGGACTGTACTTGACTAATTTGAGTTTAAAAATAAGCTGAAAGGACATTCCAGCAAAGCCCATCGCTTCATTTTTGTCTCGTTCAGCCAAAGCAATTCAAACGAAGTGTGCTCCTCTTTAATTCAGACCGAGTTCTTTCATCTTGATTAGCCTCGACACTTACAATTCTGTTTAGATGTAGTAAAGAGAAGACAAGTAAAGTTACAGGAAGTGAACGCAGATGAATGCGAAATAAATTGTACGGTTTCTGAAAGACTGGAGGCTAATATATGAAGTGCAAAAACTATAAATATAAAGAAGTTAAGAGAACAGTAACTACTTTTATGTGCAAACTAATATTCCATTAATTATCCATCCGAGAGCTAAACTGACTCTCGACTGTCTTAAATAAAAGGTATAATAACCATATAAACCTACGCGTTTGTTCACTATTTGAATCCACATGTGAGACACGGATGAGAAAACGTGGTCTGTGTTAAAGATTTGAAACAATCCTGAAGTAAAATAGGAGTCAAACTGACATTTTGAGGCTGATGCAGATTCCCGGTAATAACGTTGGCTCAGAATTTGAAATCCGTCTGGTGCTTGAGTAAGGACACAAACGAGGGCAAGATGACAAAAATACGAAGATGTTTAAAAAAAAAAGTATCAAGGACATTTCCACGATACGCTGGATATATTAATAACCAAAACGAGTCTCTTATTTAATGTCTAACAACACCACCGGTTTGCTTGAAGCTTCTTAGCAAACCCATATTTTGTAATACGTATCGTATATCACAGAAACACCTTCATGAACCAGGATATGACGTCTCTCATATCGTTTGTTACAGAATCTCATACGTTTCCACCAAAATCCGATCCACCATTTTTACCCCGCCCCCCCCATACTGGGTATCAGATCATCATCATATCCAGTGTTAAACAGATATTACCCGGGATGTTCTTAACACGAGCTCTTAATTTGTAGCCATTTACATCGTAGTCAAATTGTCTACATCTGGATTATGGAATTCTTGTTTATAATTGGGATTTAGATGCAGTGTAGAACGTCTAAACATCCAGAGCTCATTTAAAACGTCTGTCTAATTCATTCACTAACGAGACAGATTTATTGCTGTTGAATCCATATCAGTCTATCACAATAAGCATAAGTGCATGTCTATATTTATAATAATTTAGTGTTGACCAACTGACCCATGTGTAGATCTGAGAATCGGTACAGCGTTAAAATAAACCTGCTCAAAATACTCGATATATATGAAAAAAGTCTCATTAGGGTTAGCTTGAAATGTTACTCAGGGTCACATGGAACATCCGCTGTCGCGCTTTTATCCGCTTGTGAATGCCGGAATGCAAAAACACTCGTTTTTCATAAAGGCAAAAAACGCACGTTAGTCATGTTTTTTGCATAGTTAACTGACACCAGGTTTACGTAATCAGGTAAAGGATGGAAAGGTGGAATGAGCAGCTTCTGAGGTAAACCCCCTGAATAAAGTCAAAAGCAAAAGCAACTGCCAGCAGAAACACAATCAGAACTGATGTCTCAGAGATTTCTGTTCCTCAGTGTTATGGAGATTGATGTGATTCTAGATCTAGAAATAAAAACATTCTTGTGTTAATCTTAAAATTCTGGAAAATTGAAAAAAAAATCACCACGTACGTGTTAATTTGTCGATTATCTGAACAAAAAAAACTTTTCTGAAGGTATATGCCCCGCCCCAGGGGGCGTGTGCTGCTTTACAGTAGCAGCTCGCGAGACAAACTTGGTTTGCTAGCGTATCAGATCTCAAACGCTATTGGCTAGTTGAGTTAATCAGTCAACACGCCGCCACCATTCTGACTACCGGTTTCTGAAGGAAATACATCAGCATACAGAAGTGAATCAAGACTCCTGGGTAATTTAAATCAGCTGACTTTTTTTCCAGGTGAAATTAAATGGCTTGCAGTTTGGGTGTCCAAAATCTGTAGGTTGTAATTAGAACTGGCCTTAAAAAAAATAAAGTATTTAGCAAGCAATAGAAGAATAAAACCTTTTTTAAATATTAGCTCGTATGTTTTTAGCTTGTTAATCAATTTACCTTCTTAAATTCAACTAATGTTTCCATTTAAATAAATATTCTGGGGCTAAGGATCAGTGTGATGTGGTAAAGTGAACTGTGCAAAAGTGGCTCTGTTGTTGAACAGTGTTTAAAATCCAGCTCGAAAAAACGACCCAAACTGAACAAAATACATGTGTGGAATTTAAAATTTGCGCCAAACATACGGTACGAGTTGCGGCTGCGTTCTGCCTGAGCACATAGCCATCATTCCACGCTGATTTGTTGGCCAGATGCAGGAAGTGTAGGTCCTCACTGGGTAATTCCTCGCCTGTTCCACTTGTTCACGGAGAGCTTTAAAGGATTAAACGTTATTAGCTCAATCTGAGAAGAAAACGAGTTTTCTGACCAAAGCACAGAAATAGTCTCGTGTGAGGGTTATTTCATGATATTTGCAAAATTTTTACCAGTGATTCGCTCGACTGTTCGTATAAACAAAATGTGTAGAAATGATGGAAGTGCTGTAATTCTGAGCAGGACAGATGTGTAGTTGGACACGACAAGATCTTCCTGAAATCGCAACGTAACCGGAATTACTCTTCAACAGCATCGTTCTGAGACGGATTCAGTAGAAACGTCACGTTTACCAAATCAGAAGAGATTTTAAGCTGAAATCTGACCGAAGTCAACATCTGCCCTCAGCCCTTCATTCCAAGCCAATCATCAGCTTTTTCGTTCATTCTGGAGCAATGTGTACGTGAGTAATTCCTGTCATCAGGACGTCTTACAGATTCAGTACAGATGCATCAGACAGCGAGGACGGCGAAAGACGCTGGAGTATTCCTTTAACGCTGCCTCACGATAAGGACAGACGCCATTTTCACCAGAAACGGATCTCGGATCACGTGACCACACGGAGATATTTCGAGGCCTGGAGAAGAAGCCGGCGGCGCTCACGGGTTCTTTTGATCCTCTTTCGCCTGGGTTACAATCCCAGCGGCTTAAGAAACGAGCGAAGGCAGCCAGGATCCGTTACGACAGAACCGGACGAGCTCTTTTCTTCCTCTCCTCTCTAGAGCCCAGGAGATGGAAATGCCCTCTGATTTGGGCCTCGTTGCCACTCAGTTCTGCATGACGGGGCACGGCCTCACCGAGCCTGCAGGGTCACATGACCCACACAAAAGGGGGTTGCGGAGTGGGCAGAGCCTACCGTTGATCACATGGGTTGAGCCCTGAGGGAGGAGGAATGAGGGATTGAGGAGAAGTGGGGGGTTGGGCAGATCGGCTCGGGCCAGGGTGAACCGGAGAGTGTGTGTGTGTGTGTGTGTGTGTGTGTGTGTGTGTGTTGGCGGGGGTTGTTAACTGTCACTGGGCAGAGGAAGCGCTGAGGTGTTTCTGTAAGGAATTTTCAGCCCTGATGCCCCCCCAGCCCCTCCCCTCCACACCACACCCACCTACCCCCCTGTTAAACAATCTCACGGTCATTCTCTCTCTCTCTCGTCTGTGTCACTCCCTCCCTCATTCTTCTCCCCCCTTTCTCCTCCTCCTCCTCTTCTCTGGCACAGTGCGAAGCCTCTGGAATGTTCCGCCTTGGTCCGTTCAGCCAGCAGCCAACCTGCCTGTTTATCAGCTCAACCGCAGACGCTCTCGCAGGTAGGAATATCGAGTGAGGGAAAACGCGGAAATTCCGGATCTGCTCAGAAACTCCAGGTCTGCGTGTCTCCTTTTAAACATGGTGTGAAATCAACAGGGAACCGACATGTGGTTCCTTCAGTACGCGTGGCTCCGTCCCCGAAACACTCATCACTGACCAAAAATACAACTAAACTAAAAAGTTGAAAAAATTTCACACCGTTGGAATGGAAACTGCCGCCGGAACCAGAACTCTGTAGCCCGTGTCTGATTACGCATCGATTCAACTTTTTGTGTGAATCTGCTCATATTTTCTTTGCTGACGACGTCATCAAAGAAAATATCAACCAATCATATATATATATAAAAAATATTGCGTATCAAGTCTCCCCTCCCCCACCCCGCAGACACACTAGCTACAGTACATCTGAGTGAAAACCCGAGCTGCGATTTCTCTACTTCTTTCTCGGCGAGGAAACCCACAACGCAGACGAACGTGAGAAATCTTCTTTTGGCTGTAGCTACGCCGTCTGTTCCGTGTCCCCAAATAGTCACGTCTCGCACATCGCCAGAGCGGCGCGCTGACCCGAGCCACGTGACTGTCCCCTCCGTAACCCCGTTGATCTATTTTAGAAAGTGTTCATCAGGGATCTACAGTGCAGATAGACAGATAGATGGGTTTGAGGTGTGTGTGTCCATTTCACAAAGTGTGTGAAGATGCACCCCCCTTAAAAAAAAAAGAAAAAAAAAAAAGAATCCTGACTTGTTCCCTTCCCCCACCTTCGCTCTCTCCTCGACAAGTTCGGCCCAGTCTGCAGGGAGACAGGTCGACTACGCCACTGGTGTGTTACTGTCCCTATGGCAACGGGCCACCCTCAACCCCCCAGACTCTCCCTCTCCCGTTTCTCTTCGCCTTTCTCTCTCTCTCTCACACACACACACGCGCACACACACCATTACGTTCCTGGCTCTGGCTGGCTTGTTTTTTCCTCACGCTCCTGTGAGCGGAGAGTCCAGTCCCTGCTCCTATTTCAGTGTGGTGTCCATGTCTCCGAGGTGTGGTCGAGTTTGCCTGAGAACTGAGTGTCGAAGGACGCCCTGTTCAAGTGCCTCACGGTTTTTGTGCCGGCCTGAACCGGGTTCATGCGCTTGAGCAAGACTGTCTTACCTCATTCTATGGTCATTTCATGGTTCTGAGGTCAAACTGGGGGTTAACAGGAAAGAAATTTTTAATTTTTATCACATTTTTGATTGGGGGGAGGGAATAATAGCCTGTTTCAGAGAGCGCCAGAAGCCTTTCATTGATGGCTTCATTTGCTTTTCAATGAGCGAGCGCAGTGGCGTAAAAGCTCCCAGAAGAGCATCAGCAACGTCACACCGGCCGGTTCAAAGGTCCCGATTAACACCGGATCATGATTTTCAAGCCGCTGCCCAGGCTGAGAATCTGCTCTTCCCAGCACCGACGGTGTTAAACCTCAGTATTGGAACAAGAAGAAAAAAAGAAAGAGAGAGAAAGGAGGATGAGAGGAGGGGAAAAAATGGCGGCACACCACGCGCTGTGCTGTCCAACCTAAAATGGCTGACATCACAGTCTCTTACCCAGCGAGGCAGTGCAATGCCAGCGCTGGAGCACAGGGGCCCGTCCTGATTTTAGCGCCGCCGAGCCCTACTCGCTCGCTCGCTCGTCCACTTTTCCAGGTTCTTGTTTTGGGATTGTTTGTAGCTTTGCACTCATCTACCCTGAACTGTGGAAAGAGAAATGAGTCCAACAAAAACAAAGACTGCACACAAAAAAAAAAAAAAAAAAAACACAACACACACACACAAGTGAAGAAATAAAGAAAAAGTGTCAGATCCGGTCTACGCCAAACTCGTTCTGTAATCAGATTTCTGACAGTAGCGTCATTTTTACAGCGCGTATGGCGTTGTGCAACAGATGAAAAACACCCGGATTCACCTGACCTGGCTGAGGCAGGAATGATGGAGCTACAACGTGAAGAATATCGCTCGGGGAAAAAAATGGACGTCGTTTCTCACAGGCAGGATTCAGTGCTTTAACTGTTACGTTTTAATTGAAATACGTCCGAAACATGGCGACACGCGAGAATACTGGAAATATGACTAATCACAAAATCCTCAAATCTGATTGGTCAGAAGATTCTTGAACAGCCGTTCTGACCGCAGTGTCGGCTTATGCTAACGCGCTCGTTCTGATACGTTAACGTTTCCATAGCAACAGCTGGTTCACTTGAAATAACGGACTCATGGACTTTTGTATTGCTGACACTCGACATAAACCTACGCAAAAATAACGTTTAGTTGTTGATACGGTGAAGGACAGGTTTACTGTGTAACATATAGGGAAGGAGTCTCCAGTGTCAGAAAGATAGAGTGAGACAGAGAGCGACCGAGAGAGAGAGAGAGAGAGAGAGACCGAGAGAGAGAGAGAAACCGAGAGAGAGGAGGAGGAACAAGTGTGTATAGCTGCTATAGGGTAAGTGAGAACAGGAACTAACTTATTACATTAAATGTAACTAGAAATGGATAAAAACGAAATGTTCATGTTGAGGAATAAATCAAGGAACTGTAACAGTTGTATAAAACCAGGTCACGCATGCTGTTATCGGGTACAGGTCACATCACACTACCGTGGCGTTGATTATTTTCCCGTTTCAGTACACCATGCTGTGATTTCTTCCTGATGTAGCGGCTCTAAATCCTAAAGGTGTTTTATACGGTAATGAGCTGACTCCTGTTTACACACACTGTAAAGAGAAAGCATTTTAAATGGGCTTTTGGTATCAGGTCCAAAGTATTTGGACACGTGTGTGTACCGGCGCTCAGCCACGCAATCATCATTAGTCCTACTGTTCATTTCAACACTTTGCATATTAGGGAGGTGACCTCGCCGCCTCATCCCACACCTTAACGTACAGGTTAAAACTGACTTCTGAAGAATACATGTGAACATGTGAGAACTCTGCGCGCCTGTCCCGGACAGGTGTGTGTGTGTGTGTGTGTGTGTGTGAGAGAGAGAGAGAGAGAGTGTGTGATGATTATCAATGCATTATTATTTTTATACTCTTCACAACCATCAAAGAAGAGGTGCAGCTGAGGAATGGAGTCATTACATCAAAAAAGATTAGTTTGAACAGTTTTACCATCACTAATGAGCCGTGTATTTTTACACACACACACACACACACAAACAGATGAGAGATCACACACTAACTTGTCATGAGGATCAATACTGAGACAGATCCTTGGTTGTGTGTGCATACAAAAACAAAACAAAAACCCCCAAATCTGACTTACATACCCTCATACAAACACACACACACACACACACACACACACACACACACACACACACCTCCTGTCGCCATTTTCCACCACACACTCTTTGGCACTACAGCCAAAACCAGCGCATACACAACTCTGCGCCACAATCACACACACACACACACACACACACACACACACACACACACGACGATACAAACACTTAAACACAAACTTACCTACCGCGCGCTCGCTTTCAAATGCAGGTAAGCTTCACTCAACAATAAAAACGTAAACTTAATAAATAACGTGGTTCGCGTGTCCCGGAGAGCTGGAAAAGAGTCGCGGGTGGGAGAGCTCTGCGTGACTGGAGATGTTGGAGCGACACACACACACACAGAGAAAAAAACACCCCCTTTTTGCTTTCGCGTTTATTCCAATCGCTGGCGCTTGAAAGAAGGGAAAAGAAACTACGTACGTACGTACGTACGTACGTGAGATCGCACGTACGTACGTGCGTACAGACGTATGCCGGTCACGTGGTCCACGCGTCACTGACTGCCCAAAGCCCCCTGAGTAGGAGTGAGCTCATGGATGTCCAGTGAAACATGTACTGGAACGTTTTAGACTGAATATTGACTACTCCTGTGAATTCTGATGATATTCTAATGTTATGTGTTAATGATTATGCGATAGAAAAGGATAAAGCGTATATTATTCAATTACTAGTTGTAATGGGGAAGTTTCATGTACACAAAATGAAGTGGTCGGGGGGGGGCAAATTTCTTTCATTTTATTAACAAATAATAAAAAAAAAGAGTTGCCTTTATTTGTATATACATTACTGAACAGTGAAATTCTTTTCTTCACATATCCCATTCTTGGGGTTTGGGGTCAGAGTGCAGGGTCAACCGTGATATAGCATCCCTGGAGCAGGGTGGGTTGGGGGCCTTGCTCAAGGGCCCAATAGCGGCAGCTTGGCAGTGCTGGGGCTTGAACCCCTGATCTTCCAGTCAACAACCCAGAGCCTTAACCACTTGAGCTACCACCACGCCGAATTTAAACGATACTGCAATATGGCATATAAATGTAAAACAAAAAAAATGCAATTAAAAAACAAATAAAAATGAGCTCATGGAAAAGATCGGCATCCAGCGTAGGAGCCCGCACGCGTGCAAACACACTAGCCTACTATGCAGCACAAGAGAGTAGTATGAGTCTAGAAGTGACGATCAGTTTTCATGTACTGTTTGGTAGGGTAGTATGCGTAAGTGCTCAAACTCAGCATTAGACAGCTTATTTATTCATCTATTAACAACATTCGACTGCGTTTTTAGCACACTGTTAGGTCAGGTTGTTAAAATATCTCATTTAAACTCTAATTTCATAAGCTTAAGACCGTTTTTAATACTGCTTAGTAGGGTAGTATGTGTAGCTGTTGAAACTCCATTTTAAATAGATGATGTGTTTGGTACACTATTTAGTACATTAGTGTGGGTTAATAAAAATAGTATTTACATTTTGTTTTGATCAGATTAATGACTGCTTTCATGCTGTTTATTGAAGTAGTACAGGTGGCAGTCGAAACTTTAAACAAATTAAATAAATGAGTAAATTATTTTAGGATACTAGTGTTATATTATATAGTATGACTAGTGCTTATTTATTAAAAGTTATATATTTTAGTTTAGCCTCATTCAAGATTTAATTGGAACAGATTAATTGATGTATTTATAATGTCAGGTAGATTATATTGAAGTAGTGGAGGGCATGAAGCCTTTATTATCGCCACACATACATTACAGCACAGTGGAATTCTTTTCTTCACATATCCCAGCTGAGGAAGTTGGGGTCAGAGCGCAGGGGCAGCTATGATACAGCGCTCCTGGAGTAGAGAGGGTTAAGGGCCTTGCTCAATTGCCCAACAGTGGAGCTTGGTGGTGCTGGGGCTTGGACCCAGATCCTCTGATCAACAAACCAGAGCCTTAACCACTTGAGCCACCACTATATATTATAGCATGTCATAATACATAATAGTACGAGGCATTGGTGGCTCAGTGGTAGGTTTCTCGCCTATCATGCGAAAGGCCCGGGTTCGATTCCAGCCAATGCCTCAACCCCAGCCACTGGATGCAGTGCCGGTCCCAAGCCCGGAAAAAATGGGAGGGTTGCGGCAGGAAGGGCATCCGGCGTAAAACCTGTGCTAAGTTGTTGTGCGGACCAGTTGGTCCGCTGTGGCGACCCCGAACAGGGAGCAGCCGAAAGCAACTTCTTCTATAATACATAATAGTACATACATTGGAGTCTCTCTTCCCTCTATCATGGACATTTACACCACACACTGCATCCACAAAGCTAACAGCATTGTGGATTACCGCACACACAACCCGAACACACAATGTTCACCCTCCTGCCGTCTGGAAAGAGGTACTGAAGCATTCGGGCCCTCACAACCTGACTGTGTAACAGTTTCTTTCTTCAAGCCATCAGGCTCCTCAACACCCAGAACTGAAACTGTATCAACTCACACACACACACACACACACACATATGTTCACTCAATCAACTGTGTGAGCTGATCTGTTCTGAACCTGGGACACTCCTCCAAATCATTGAATTCAGCTGTTGTTTGTCAGGGGTTGGGCTTGGCCCCTTAGTTCCAGTGAAAGGAACTCTTAATGCTTCAGCATACCAAGAATTAAAGTGGAGACTGAGAGCCAGGCCCAAACTGTGACATCTGCCTTTACATGCACATGAATGTAATACGGAGTTGTCCCGCCCTTTGCAGCTATAACAGCTTCAACTCTTCTGGGAAGGCTTTCCACAAGGTTTAGGAGTGTGTCCTCTAGAAGCGCATTTGTGAGGTCAGGCACTGATGTTGGATGAGAAGGCCTGGCTCGCAGTCTCCGCTCTAATTCATCCCAAAGGTGTTCTATGGGGTTGAGGTCAGGACTCTGTGCAGGAAACTCGCTCATCCATGTCTTTATGGACCTTGCTTTGGTCACTGGTGTGCAGTCATTTTGGAACAGGAAGGGGTCATCCCCAAACTGTTCCCACAAAGTTGGGAGCATGAAATTGTCCAAAATGTCTTGGTATGCTGAAGCATTAAGGGTTCCTTTCACTGGAAGTAAGGGGCCGAGCCCAACCCCTGAAACACAACACCTGAATTCAATGATTTGGAGGGGTGTCCCAAAACTTTTGGCAATATAGTGATTGTCTAAACAGGCAGTGTATTTCTTAGCATACTAGTATTTTTGTAGCACATTAATTGTTATGAATACTTAAATATCTATTTTGAAAATGACTTTTTCTAAAGATTAATGACCATTTCTTCTTTGTCGAAATACTAGTGTGGTAGTATGCATAGCCACTGAAACATTAAACCTTTTTGTCATTTTGTCAAAGAAAGGACATTATCAGCATTTACATTATTTCCTGTCCAGTGTCACCCAAATGAGGATGAGGTTCCCTTCTGAGTCTGGTTCCTCTCAAGGTTTCTTCCTCACCACCGTCACCTCAGGCTTCTCATTAGGGTAAAATAGGGATAAACTAGTTACATAACTTAAACTTTATCATTTTTTTCCTCTTCTCTGTTTCTATACTTCTGTAAAGCTGAGTTGAGACAAAGTTCATTGTTAAAAGCGCTACACAAATAAATCGAATTGAATGGAAATAAAGAGAATAAAATGATTTGCACTTCTCTGTCTTGTAATAAATAAAAGTAATTTGTAAGAGGTCTCTTAAAGTCTTACAGCTAAAAAGAGTTTTCAAGAATCTTACATTACAATATAGTCATATTTTACAATCAACTTCACAGAGTAAAGACAGATTTCTGGTTTATTCTGCAGTTAAAATCATCTCCTGTGTTGCAGTTGCGACGCCTCACCAGTAGAGGAGCCTCTTATTCTTTTCCCAGAGACCCATGCCTAAATCTGATTGGCTGAGAGCGTAGACGTCGCACTCTCTGATTGGACGTGATCTCCGAGGGTCAAGTCAGGGTTGCGCATGCGCAGTTGGTGTCCCCGTCTCAAAGCGTCAATTTGAAGCGTCAGCAGTGTTAAACGCTCTGAAGTCTTAAAGGGCTGCGGAAGAGGAGGGGGAGAAAAGGGGGGAAAGAAGAGATTTAAAAGGGTTGTTTTCCCATTTGGTGTTTGTTCATAAAGGACAGAGGGAGTGCTGGAGAATGACTCGAATAAGTTCGAACGGTTCGAATAAGAAAAAAGAAGAGGTTCATGTGGCTAACGGAGGGCTGAAGCAGTCCACATGGAGCAAAGCGCTGAGCAGTAGAGCTGTGTGGGACGACAAGGTGACACGCACACACTCGCACACACACACACACACACACACACACACATATATATATATATATACATACTACAAAAATATACTTTAACATCTGTTGGTTTATATAGTGATTTATAATTACACTGTCAAAATTAGCTTATAGTTAAAACGTGCATCCTTTGCTAAGCTAGTCGTCTACTGTTAGCATCTGTTACTGTTAGCATCTACTGTATAATGCTACTGTTAGCATTTTTGCTAAAAAAGATTAACTGTTAAAATATTATTATTATATGTAAAATAAATTTAGCAATTTTTTAAACATATAATTACATGATCGTAATTAAGATCTACAATAATTTAAATAAAGTACAAATAATGATACATATAATTAACAAATTACTGTTTATTTATTTATTTATTTATTTCCTATGGTGGAAGAAAATTCATAACTAAATTATAAATCATTTGCCACATACTGGAGAATTTATAGGTTATTATATGGTGAGGGGGAAAAAAAGTAAAAAAAAAAAAAAAAATCATTATTTACCATGCATTTAAAAAATATATTAAATGATTTATTAAAGATGAATATTATTGAAATGAATATTATAATTAAAAATGAATATAATAATCAGCAAAAAATAAAAATTCTAATGAATCTTAATATATAATTAAAGAATAATTAGCAGGATTTTCAATAATAATAATAATTATAATGAGAAATGATTAAAATGATAATTCCCACATTGTGAAGAAGAAATATATAGAATATCAAATTATATATTATTAATCATACATTTATAAAACATGATTTTTTTTGTTTCCATTTCCTGTTTACCATCTAGTGAAGAAGTAACAATATAAATATAATTGATAACATCTAATCTATTTTATAATTTGTTCTGTAATGACCATGATGACACTGTTCTAAATAATAATTCAAGAAATAATGTTTCTATTACTTATTAGAATTATATTATAGGAGATATATAATATAATATAATATAATATATATATATATATATATATATATAAGTAAATTAATGTCATGCTTAATATCAAATGTCACCAATGAATGTTTATTTTTTTAAGTTGAAATGAACTGTAAGCATTAATAAACACGGGGGGGTTAACGTTAGAGGTTTTGGTGTAAACTTGTTTTTAGTTTAAACACTGAGCGAGTTTATAAAGCAGAGTTTAACCCTCAGGATCAGAAGGTCATGAGTTTAAATCTCAACTCCACCAAGCTGAGACATTCATTAACCAAAAGACTCTTGATCCATTAAACTGCTCACTGCCTGGCCAAAAGTTTGGGCACCCCTGTCCATCTCACACCATCCAAACTGCACACGACTGTGTAGACATCTTTGTACGCTGCAGTGTTCCAGTTTCTCTTCACTGGAACTCAGAGGTTGAGTCCAGACTCTGTTCCAGACATGACGATGGAGCAAAGCAAGCTCTCCATGATGTGGAGGTGAAGGTTGGAGTGACGATCTCGAGTGTCCTGCACGGAGCCCTGACTCTGGCTCAATCCCACTGAACACCTTTGGGATGAACTGGTCAGGGTGCGCAAACTTTCGGATACAAAGTGTATTCTATGTCAAAATATTGAATAATGTAGAATATTATAGAATATAGACAATATTGCCTGTCTGTTTATCATCTCATCATTTCTTTGTGTTTATTATTATTATTGTTGTTGTTGTTGTTGTTGTTGTTGTTATTGTTGTTGTAAAAAAAAATGTAATAATAAAATACTAAGTAAAACATACAAGTAATTAAAATAAAACCTTTAAAATAAAAAAAGAGCTCAGGAATAAAAATATAAAATATTTCTAAAATATCAATTTTATTTTATCCTTAAATGGTTATATAAAAAAAAAGAATTATTTTATTGAGATCAGGAAAAACATTAAAATTTAAAAATGTATTTTTAATTTAAGTAATTATGTACAAATATTTGATTGTACTTTATTTCTCCATTAAATATTAGAGATAATTGGTGTATTTATTCATTTATCTATCGATTTATTTAATTAGTTATTATTATAATGTGAAGAAATAAAAATGCAGGAGAAATTCTAAGAAATTTATCATTTTAAAAATAGTACTATATTTACCATAAATGTACTCAAGGGCTAAATAAGGAACAAAAGTGTGATGATAATAATAAGAAAACTAGAGAAAAGTTAAAATAAATAAAGTTCTTCTCCTACATGATGTTATAAATAAAGGTGCCTTAGGTAAATTTTGGTCTCTGACAGTTAATTATGTAGATTAGACATTTGAATTCTCTTTTATTTATTTACTCCATGAGCCCCACCCATTTGTTCAGGAAGCTCTGCCCCCAAGATGTGGCCTGTTTATTTGTGCAAGTAAGAATGTAAAACAGTGGACTAATCCTTTAGACATTTGGTCTGAAATAGCAAAACAATTCTGTTTCAGATTTCTGTTATGACGCCTGAGATAGGCACAGGCTCCCCGTGACCCGAGTGTAGTTCGGATAAGCGGCAGACAATGAATGAATGAATGAATTTCTGTTATGTCACTCATCTTGTTTTTGTTTACTCAAATATAAAAGAGAGATTTTTCTTCCCCACAGGATGAGTTTTTAGACGTGGTGTACTGGTTCAGACAGATCATCGCCATCATCCTGGGAGTAATCTGGGGCATCGTTCCACTGAAGGGCTTCCTGGGAATCGCCATGTACGTTTCTGTGAGGGGTGTGTGTGGGGTGTTGTGTGGTGTGAGGGTGTGTGGTGTGAGGGTGAGTGACTAAATGTGTGAGACAGGGTGTATGTATGAGTGAGTTTGTTAGGGTGTTTGATTGTGTGTGTGTGTGAGAGAGAGAGAGAGAGTGAGAGTGAGTGAGTGAGTATGTGAGACAGTGTGTGTGTGTGTGAGACAGGGTGTATGTTATACAGGGTATATGTGTGAGCTTTGGACATTATTATTATTATTATTATTATTATTATTATTAATGTTATTATTATTATTATTATTATTATTATTATTATTATTATTAATAGAGAAACTCATGATGTGAGTCTTCAGGATAACTCATACCTGTTGTGTTGTTCCTTTTTGTGGTGTGTGTTGAACGTGGTGTGTGTTGCTCAGCTTCTGCATCGTGAACGCTGGCGTCCTGTACGTTTACTTCAGCAGCTTCCAGCAGGTGGACGAGGAGGAGTACGGAGGAACATGGGAGCTGACCAAAGAAGGCTTCATGACCTCTTTCGCTTTATTCCTGGTAAATACACTAAAACACACTCCCATTCATTTATTCACTTATTCATTCATTTATTCTCCCATTCACTTATTCATTCATTTATTCTCCTATTCACTTATTCATTCATTTATTCTCCTATTCACTTATTCATTCATTTATTCTCCCATTCACTTATTCATTCATTTATTCTCCTATTCACTTATTCATTCATTCACTTATTTATTTATTTATTTATTTATTAATGTATTCATTTATTCATTCATTTATTTAATTATTTATTAATTTGTCCATTCATTCATATATTTATCTCTTCTATCAAAGAAATATTTCCTTTTTTTACATATATTTTTGCAAATGAATATTTTTAACAAACCAAGACAAATGTATTTATTTATCATTTTTGTTTTATTTTTTATTGCATCATTTTCTAATCCAGTAATATTTATATTATTTTTTTCAAATTTATTTTTACTTTTTAATTTGTTTTTAATTTGTCTTCTGTTAAAACTGTTTTGTAACACATCAAATAACAAACATATAAACATACATGTGCACTAATGTGTGTTTTTTTAATTTGTTTTTGTTTTTTGTTTGCTTGTATACACGCTTTAAATAAAATTAATGGGTATTCCTTTACATACTGATGTATTAATGTATTGTCTGTCTGTCTGTCTGTCTGTGTCTGTCTATCTGTGTCTGTCTGTCTATCTATCTGTCTGTCTGTCTATCTGTGTCTATCTATCTGTGTCTGTCTGTCTGTCTGTCTCGTCTCTCTGTCTCTGTCTATCTACAGAATCATTTTGCTTATAAGCAGTAGGATTGTTTATAAACAATTTTTTTTTGTTAAAAAGATACAAAAGATTACAGATGAACAATAAAAATGAGTAGGGAGCCATTCTCTTAGGTCTGATATTGCTTTTTGAAGACTGACTCTCTGTGTGTGTGTGTGTGTGTGTGTGTGTACAGGTGGTGTGGATAATCTTCTACACGGCTCTACACTATGACTGAGGTCCACATGAGAACCTGCTCTAAAGCAGCGTAGTACACTCGGCTGTACAGTGGGGTCCTGGGACGGGCTGCACATGGCCGGCACTGGGCTTTACACACGTCACCAGCAGCACACCGGAGCCTCCCGACCCAGGTGCATCGTGGGTCCTCAGCTCTGACCCACTTCCTGATCGGCGGCTCATCGAGTTTTAAGCTAACGCCCGTCCAGTGCACTGCCATGTGTTCTGATTCAACGCTATATAATTTCTCTCTCTCTCTCTCTCTCTCTCTCTCTCTCTCTCTCTCTCTCTCTCTCTCTCTCTGTATGAATGACTTTATATTTAGTTTGTAATTTAACTTTATTTCCCATGACTCCAGTCTTACCTAACTTCTGACTAATTTAAAAGGCAGTGTAAATGATGTATAGTTACATTTGAACGTGTTTCCTGTCTCTGGAGTGATGCGGTTTCCCCGTACGTCTCAGTATTTCACAGAGGAATTTACACAAATACGGACCGAGCCGTCTCCGGGTTTCTGTTCTGATACGCACAAGGTGTTTCCATCAGCTCGCTTTCACCTTCTTCACTGAAGAGTCGCATTAATGCTTCCACAGCTTTTTTCCCCAGACCAGACCGAGAGGAAACCGAATCCGACGCTCGTAGGATATAAACATGTGGAGCGGGTCAAACAATTAGGAGTACGTTTTTAGAGAACAAAAAATTAGTTGTTTAACATTTTTCCTTGTTTAAACGACTGATTATTATAATTATTATTTAATTTTTACCCCCCAGTTTCATCCCTCCTGGTTTTTACAGATCAGCCGGGGGAAAAATGTCCAGGTTTCTCACACGTCTTTATTTTTTTGAGTTTGTTATGATGTAATAAAACTGTGAATTACACGTCCAAAGGCTTCAATTCATTTCTTTACATTAAATTCTGTGGCTCTCTGATCAGCTCCACGCACAATAAAACTCTTTTATATCTATGCTGTGACTGATGAGGGGAAAAACACATGGACTGTATTAAATGTGTAGTGTAAAAATGTATTTTTAAAAAGGTTTAATGTAAAAATGCTGGAGTAAAGAGTGAATGTTTTCTTCCTGATGTTTAGCAGCTAAAATAAATGTTGATTAAAAAACAGTTCGGTTCATACATTTATAAAAGAAGATAAATAAAAATATTTCATTTTTTACAATCTATCAATCTGAATCTAAATTCCAAGTCATCTTTCCTCCCCAAATCAGACACATCCAACATGTCTGACCTCATGGTTCTGACTCTTAGTACTGACTCCTGGTCCTGACTCTTAGTTCTGATTCTTGGTTGTGTCTCTTCGTTTTGACTCCTGGTTCTGACTCTTGGTACTGACCTTCTGGTACTGATTCTTAGTTCTGACTCTTGGTTGTGTCTCTTGGTTTTGACTCCTTGTCCTGACTCTTGTTTCTAACCTCATGGTTCTGACTTCTAGTTCTGACTCTTGGTACTGACTCCTGGTTCTGACTTGTTCTGACTTATAGTTCTAACTCCTGGTTCTGACTTGTCCTGACTCTTGTTTCTGACCTCACGGTTCTGACCTCATGGTTTTGACTTCTAGTTCTGACTCTTGCTACTGACTCTTGTTTCTGACCTCACGGTTCTGACACCTGGTCCTGACTCCTGGTTCTGACTCTTTTGGGTTTTGACTCCTGGTCTGTTTGGTGCTTTTTTTCCCCCTCTCTATCCCTAACACAAGAAATGTAATGTAGACGTTATATTTTATTCAGAGATGTAATTTACATGTGAATAGATACGGGGTCACTTTGGAATAAACAAATGTGTTTGAATGGAGTAATGTAGCTGCTGATTTTTTAACCAAAAACATTACATGTCTGCGTGCATTTCTTAACTGTACCGTCAGGGGAAATAAATATTTGTACAGGGCCCCCCCCAACACACACACCTACTTAATGTGCATGTGTTCACTTTACATTTACACACATCACTTTTTTCAACTTTCTTTAAAAAAGGGGGAAAATAGCAGAAATAAAAGGTAATTGAAAATCAAAGAGGAAAATGAGCAAATATGACAATGACAAATAATAATAACCAGTTTATACGGAAGTCTTAATCCATTTAAAATGCCACTCAGAG
The DNA here is from genome assembly GCA_033459395.1 of Hemibagrus guttatus. NCBI lineage: Eukaryota > Metazoa > Chordata > Actinopteri > Siluriformes > Bagridae > Hemibagrus > Hemibagrus guttatus. The sequence goes on from JAUCMX010000017.1 coordinate 22,539,273, forward strand.
TGCTTTCACTGTAAAGTATTATTTAATAATAATAACCACAATAATAATAATTATTCTCATTAAAATGTAGCTCAAATTGTTTTACAGTGTAAGGTTAAAAACAAATAAAAAATTCCCAGTTAAAAACAAAATATGGAAATAACACCACCACCACCACCAATAATAATAATAATAATAATAATAATAATAATAATAATAATAATAATAATAATAATAATAATTTAAATGAATATTTGATGATAAGTAAATGAATATATTCATTATTGGCAAATAATGGCTGATTCTGAACACTGGCCCTCTGTCGCCCCCTGGTGGCGCTTGGCTTCTTTTTTTTTTTAAAGTTTTGTCCGTTGATTGAATGACGTAGTATTTCAAGATGGCGGCGCCCCACTCCGTCATGAAATTCTGGAAACCCGGTAAGATTAGAGACGATAGGGATTGTAATCCGTGTGCAGCTCACAGCTTTCATTTCATTACGTCATGTGTGTGTGGTGTTAGAGGAGGTGAGAGTGTAGAAGTGTGTTAGATTTCTCTTCTCATTTCATACGTGAAGAGCGAGTGTGTTTTTACAGCAGCGCTGGGCTTGATCTCTCTCTCTCTCTCTCTCTCTCTCGCTCTCTCTCTCTCTCTCTCTCTGTGTGTGTGTGTGTGTGTGTGTGTGTGTGTGTGTGTGTGTGTGTGTGTGTGTGTGTGTGTGTGTGTGTGTGTTTACCTTCTGCACAGCGTTCAGTTGTGATTTATGTTTCTATGATCATGAAAGCTTTTCGGGTTTGTTTATTTATTTAAAATAAAAAAGTGCTTCCTGCATTTGCATTTTTTTGTGTGTAGAAACTAGGCTTGTCCTGTGCTTATTTAGTAGCTTTGCACTTTTAAAATTTTTTTAAACAAATGATTACAAGTAAGACAATCAAGAATCATCCCTAACGTTCTTCATCATCATCATCATCATCTTCATCATCATGTGTGTCTGTTCTTCATTGCACATAGATATATAAAGAGAAATAAACTCATTTGAGTCTCTTTGTACATCTTCACGCTTCTCTACGTACTGCACTTGTGTTTCTGTCCTTTCAGAAAGATACTGACTCACGCCCTGGAAGATTGGACACGATTATTGTGTTTAGAAAAGTTTAGATTAACAACACATTTGTTTATTTATTTAGTTATTCAATCCAGACCTGGAGTCAAACTATTTTTTAGTTTAATGGGACCAAAATGTAACTTTTTTCCTCACTATAGTAGGTGGAAACCAAACATCCATCTCCACTGAAGCACGGTGGTGGTAGCGGAGCGTTACTCTTTGCCTTGTGGTTGCTTTTCTTTTAAGATTAATCCACTCCATATACCTGATTATTCTAAAGAGACTCATATGAGACCCAAAAAGTGGTCTTTTAGGATGTATCATGAGTGTAGGAGCCTCTGACCTCATGGTTCTGACTCTTGGTCCTGACTCATGGTTCTGACTCCTGGCCCTGACCTTGTGGTTCTGACCTCTTGGTTCTGATCTCATGGCTCTGACTCCTAGTACTGACTCGTGTCTTTTCTTTTCCTTTTTTGTGCGCTTCCCGACATTCGAAAGGATGCCTCTGTGACTCCTTCAGCTCATATGACCCAAAGTTGGTCTTTTAGGATGTATCATGAGTGTAGTTCTGAGTTCTGAAGATGTTTTCTTTGTTGAAATCCAATAAACCTTGTCCAAGCTACAAAACTAATATTAATGATGGGAAGTGGTGAAGTGGCGGCATAATTGTTACCACCCCAAAGTTCCTAATTTTCCTATAACAGCACGTGTGTTCTTCGTTTTACACAACAACAATTTCCCAAAATTAACAGTTTTTATTTGTTAAAGAACAACATTGTAGTTTTTAGCTACATTTACCGCTGTGGATCATCCGGATCTCATGAACGTTATCGCAGCTATAAACAGACTTCTTCCATAAATATAAACATCTTGTTACAGAAATCGTCATCATATCAATGATGCTTTTTAAAAAAATGTGTTTATTACTAGTACACATCGTACACATCCCTGTGAATGAGCTGTCACCATAGAAACGATAACGTATGTAACATTATACCTTCAGACCTCCTGTTCTAGGAAATTAATCTCGAATCGGTGTAATTGATATTAAATCAGTGTCACAGCCATTGCACGTTGCTTTAAAGTAAAGCTTCAGTGAGCAAGGATGCCTCATTCTCTCGAGACTTTATTTTTATTTGTTCCTCGTACAGGGGCCGAGGCGCCGGGAGTGTGTGAGGAGAGGGAGCTGAACACCGAGCCGAGCAGCACCGCCGTCATCTACAACCCTCACAGTGCCCTGTCTGTAGAGAAACAGAGGCAGAAGCTGCCCGTCTTTAAGGTACTGAAATAACTCAAGCTTATCTGTTATAAAGATCAGTTCAGGGCTGAACCACTGGCATGGAAAGACTAGGTTTAAAGCACCAAATGCAGTGGGAGTTGTTGCCGTGGAAACCCATAGGAACATCAATTGTTTAAATACAAACAGTAATTTGCTGCTCTAATTCTGCCCTGTCCCAAAAGTCTTCCCACTCATTTACTTTACTTGGCTCTTTCCCCAACCTTTACATTGCTTTACGCTACTTTACCTGGCTCTTTTCCCAACCTTTACATTGCTTTACGCTACTTTACTTGGCTCTTTCCCCAACCTTTACATTGCTTTACGCTACACGACTGTTTCTCCAACCTTTACATTGCTTTACTTTGTATGAATAAATTTCATGTATAGATTTTTTTTGTATAGATAAGTTTCACTTAGTGAATTTGTTTGCTTTATGTTATGTTGCTTTATGTTAATGTACACAGTGACAGTACATTACATTACTTTACGTTTTCCTTTTCTCCTCCAAGTCCTGCCTGGATATTTAATTATTTCATTTATGCATTATTATCCTGGCAAGTTATCTGTTTGGTAATGTGAATAAAGATGATTTGCATGATCTGACTTGTGGGAGCTCTCATCTAAGATGATCACAGCACAGAATAAACCCACGTAGAGCTCAGTTGGTTCATTTGCATATCTGTTTGCATGTTGCAGCTGCATGCGATGCATCATTCTTGCACAGGCTAGTGTTGGGGAGAAAAAGTATTTTTCTCCAACCGTCGTCATGTGAATTTCTTTTTGCTCTTGATGTCGAACCCGCAGCACAGGAACAACATCCTGTACATGGTGGAAAGCTTTCAGACCGTCGTGATCCTGGGTGAGACTGGCTCGGGGAAGAGTACCCAGGTTCCTCAGGTAAACCTTGTGAAAATCTTGTGCTTTTTTGCTCTCTGACTTATGATTGTGTGTTTTGTGTGTAATGTGCTGACGTGACGAAGGAAAATGTGCGTTTGTGCAGTTTTTGACCTTTCTCCTGCTCTTTTGTCGAGCTCTAATGGCTTTGAGCTCAGTTCTGCAGTGTCAGGCTGTGCGCAGTGGACCAGTGTGTTGATTGTGTGTGTGTGTTTCAGTACCTTTTGGAGGCCGGGTGGGCTGCAGAGGGGAAGGTAATCGGTGTGACTCAGCCTCGGAGAGTAGCTGCGACGTCGGTGTGTATCGCTGTGTATATCGATGTGATTTCATTTACAGTAAATGGTACTAAAGGTACCAGTAGCTATTTTGTGTGTGTGTGTGTGTGTGTGTGTGTGTGTGTGTTTGACGTAGTGTGTGACATACACCATGTTCATGCACAGAAATACAGTCCAGATATTTCCTGTGGATTATAAATGTTAAAGAAAACAAACAAAAAAACCCTAGTCATGATTAAGATATCTGAATTTTTCAGATTTATAGTCATCATTTTTTAAACATTTATCATAAAAAACAAAATATAAAGTAAAAATAGCTAGAATTCTTATTACAAAATACTATTACATCTTATGGTACCAAAGCCGGATATCAGAAACCACACCACCAGAATCTTTGGTACTGGATCATGGAACAGTTGAATTCTTTGTAGTATGTAGTGTGGTAAGAATATGAAGTAAAAATTCTGCTTGTGATTCTTCATACTGTACAGATTTGGTTCTCAGAGGAAAACTCTCAGTTTTAAACCTTGGTGTGAAAGCTTCTGTTGTTTTGTGTGTGTTTAGGTGGCTGCTCGGGTAGCGGAAGAGCGTGGAGCATTTTTGGGTCATGAGGTGGGATATACCATCCGCTTTGATGACTGCTCTGATCCTCATGCCACCCGTATAAAGGTACGAGTATAAGTACTTTACGTTGCTGCATCAGTTTACATTCCTTTATTTTACTTTGTTGCTCTATTTTCTGATTGCTTTACATTACTTTACATTACTTTTCTGATTGCTTTACATTACTTTACACTGCATTATGTGGTACTTTTTTACTCTATTGTTTGATTACTTTACATTACATTTCTGATTGCTTTACATTACATTACTTTTCTGATGACTTTACATTACTTTTCTGATTGCTTTACGTTACTTTTCTGATTACTTTACGTTACTTTTCTGATTGCTTTACACCACTTTACATTATTTTACATTACTTTTCTGATTGATTTACATTACATTATTTTTCTGATGACTTTACATTACTTTTCTGATTGTTTTACATTACATTACCTTTCTGATTACTTTACATTACTTTTCTGATTACTTTACATTACTTTTCTGATTACTTTACACTACTTTACATTACTTTTATGATTGCTTTACATTACTTTTCTGATTACTTTACTTTACTTTTCTGATTACTTTACATTATTTTACATTACTTTTCTGATTGATTTACATTACATTACTTTTCTGATGACTTACTTTTCTGATTGCTTTACGTTACTTTTCTGATTACTTTACATTACTTTTCTGATTACTTTACATTACTTTTCTGATTACTTTACACTACTTTACATTACTTTTCTGATTGCTTTACATTACTTTTCTGATTACTTTACTTTACATTACTTTTCTGATTGCTTTACATTACATTAATTTTCTGATTACTTTACATTACTTTTCTGATTACTTTACATTACATTAATTTTCTGATTGCTTTACATTAATTTTCTGATTACTTTACATTACTTTTCTGATTACTTTACATTACATTAATTTTCTGATTGCTTTACATTACTTTTCTGATTGCTTTACATTACTTTAAATTACTTTTCTGATTGCTTTACATAACTTTTCTGACTACTTTACATTACTTTTCTGATTACTTTACATTACTTTACATTACTTTTCTGATTACTTTTCTGATTACTTTACATTACATTTCTGATTGTTTACATTACTTTTCTGATTACTTTTCTGATTGCTTTACATTACTTTACATTATTTTACATTACTTTTCTGATTGCTTTACATTACATTACTTTTCTGATTACTTTTCATTACTTTTCTGATTACTTTACATTACTTTACTGATTACTTTACATTACTTTACATTACTTTTCTGATTGCTTTACATTACTTTTCTCATTGCTTTACATTATTTTATATTACATTTCTGATTGCTTTACATTATTTTATATTACATTTCTGATTGATTTACATTACTTTTCTGATTACTTTACATTACTTTTCTGATTACTTTACATTACTTTTATGATTACTTTTCTGATTGCTTTACATCACTTTACATTACTTTTCTGATTACTTTACATTACTTTTATGATTACTTTACATTACTTTTATGATTGCTTTACATTACATTAATTTTCTGATTGCTTTACATTACTTTTCTGATTACTTTACATTACATTAATTTTCTGATTGCTTTACATTACTTTTCTGATTACTTTACATTACTTTTCTGATTACTTTACATTACTTTTCTGATTACTTTACATTACTTTAAATTACTTTTCTGATTGCTTTACATAACTTTTCTGATTGCTTTACATAACTTTTCTGATTACTTTACATTACTTTTCTGATTACTTTACATTACTTTTCTGATTACTTTACATTACTTTTCTGATTACTTTACACTACTTTACATTACTTTTCTGATTGCTTTACATAACTTTTCTGATTGCTTTACATAACTTTTCTGATTACTTTACAATACTTTTCTGATTGTTTACATTACTTTTCTGATTACTTTACATTACTTTTCTGATTACATTACATTTCCAATTACTTTACATTACTTTTCTGATTGTTTACATTACTTTTCTGATTACTTTACTTTACATTGCTTTTCTGATTACTTTACATTACGTTTCTGATTACTTTTCTGATTGTTTTACATTACTTTTCTGATTACTTTACTTTACATTACTTTTCTGATTGCTTTACATACCTTTTCTGATTGCTTTACATTACTTTTCTGATTGCTTTTCTGATTGCTTTACATTACTTTAAATTACTTTTCTGATTACTTTACATTACTTTTCTGATTACTTTACATTACCTTTATGATTACTTTACATTACTTTTCTGATTACTTTACATTACATTTCTGATTGTTTACATTACTTTTCTGATTGTTTACATTACTTTACATTACTTTTCTGATTACATTACTTTACATTACCTTTTATGCTGCTTTACATTATTTTGCGTTTTTATGTTGCTTTACATTACCGTGTTACTCTAACTTTTAGGTCGCTTTATATTACATTACGCTAAAGTGGTACTGTATTTTCTTTTGCTTTATATTATGTTATTTTGTAACTTAAATATTTGATTTTGCTTAACATTACTTTACATTACTTTATGGTACTTTGTTCCACTAATTTATCTTGTATTACATTACTTTACATTATTTTGTAACGTTACAATGGTTTGTTACTTAAACTTTTACCTTGTTTTACATGACTTTACATTGTAACTTGTTTTGCTTTGCATGACATTACTTTACATCACTTTGTTACTCACATTTTTACAATACTTTACATTACTTTGTTACTTTAACATTTTCGTTGATTTTACTTTACATTACTGTATTATTTTTACCTTTACGCTTCTGAACATTGTTACTTTTAATTTACGTTTTTTTGTTGCTTTATGTTACTTTGTTACCCTAATGTTTATGTTGCTTTAAACTGATATTCATTATTTTAGATTCACTGTTACTCATCATTCCTTTACAGTGCCTCATGGTAAAGTTTTTCTACTTTTATGTTGCTTTACATGATATTAAATCAACTTTTACGCTGCTGTACGTTACTTCAAGTGACTTCACATGATGTTGTTACTCAAACTTTTCCATTGCTTTACATTATTTACATTACAGTTACACAAACTCCTGTATTTTACATTACTGTCGTGCTCTATTTTTACATTGATTTGATACTTTATGCTGCTTTACACTATGTATTATCTATGATCAATTGAAACTGACCTTTGACCTTTCTTGTTGCAGTTCCTGACAGATGGGATGTTGGTCAGGGAGATGATGGCTGACCCGCTGCTGAAAAAGTACAGGTCAGGCTTCGTTTAAAGTGTAGTTAAAGCTAACATGTTGTGGTTGGTTGCTTTAGACACAGTGAACTGATGTGTGTGTGTGTGTGTGTGTGTGTGTGTGTGTGTGTGTGTCTCATGCAGTGTTCTCATGTTGGATGAGGCCCATGAGAGGACTCTCTACACCGACATTGCCATTGGCCTCCTCAAGAAGGTGAGTCACTCGTCCTCGCTCTCTCTCTCTCTCTCTCTCTCTCTCTCTCTCTCTCTCACACTCACTCACTCACTCACACACTCATTCTCTCCCTCTCTCTCTCTCTCTCTCTCTCTCTCTTTCTCTCCCTCCCTCACACACTCACTCACACACTCACTCACTCATTCTCTCCCTCTCTCTCTATCTCTCTCTCTCTCTCTCTCTATCTCTCTCCCTCACACACTCACTCACTCATTCTCTCCCTCTCTCTCTATCTCTCTCTCTCTCTCTCTCTTTTTCTCTCCCTCCCTCACACACTCACTCACACACTCACTCACTCGTATTCTCTCTCTCTCACACACACTCACTCACTCACTCACTCATTCTCTCTCTCTCTCTCTCTCTCTCTCTCTCTCTCTCTCAGATTCAGAGGAAGAGGAGAGACCTGAGAGTAATCGTCGCGTCCGCTACACTGGATGCCAAGGTTCAGTTCAGTACTTCATCATTATATTAAGGAAGAGTGTTAATAAAGAGGCACAGAACTCAGTCATCAGGAAGTTTCTTCAGCAATAATAGTTTTTAATTAATTGTTTATTAATTCATGGCTCACATATTCTGAAAAATACCGTGATTCAGAGAATTTTGTTGATCGTTATAGAAATTTCACGACTTTTTCAACCTGAATGAATCGGGAGACCCGAGCAAGGACACGTGTGGGATCCTGAGCGTCGAGGGCCGCACTTTCCCCGTGGATGTTTTCTACACAGTCAGGTACTGAGTCATGATCTTATTCTTCCTCGTTAAATAGTAACTACAGCTTTATGAAGCAAAAATACTACCTCTGGTATTGTACCTTTAAGCATCTACCAAACTTTACATCCTGCTCATGAAGCCCTGTGAGAACTCTGAGCATAAATATTACACCAGCACTGCAGTTATTAAAAGTTTTCATCCTGAATCATTTATCTTGATTAAAACATGCCTCATAAACAGGCTGCAACTCTGAGACACTGATCTCACAACAGCAAGCCGAGCCACAACGACCGAACTGGAGTAGGGCGAACCGGGCCGAATACTTTTGCACTCGGCCTAACGGTGTAGCTGTAATTAATGTTGTGTCACGTGATTTGATCATTTTGAACATCTGATTGGATTATAGATCCTTAAGACTTGTGTCGTGTCCTCTAACCTTCAGATTAATGTGTGTGTGTGTGTGTGTGTGTGTGTGTAGTCCAGTTCCAGATTACGTAAAGGCCACCGTGGAAACCGTGCTAAAGATTCACGAAGCTGAGGAAGATGGAGACGTGCTAGCGTTCCTCACTGGACAGGTGTGTGTGTGTTTGTGAGAGAGAGAAAGAGAGTGTATGAGAGAGGGAGAGAAAGGGAGACACGGAGAGTGTGTGTGTGTGTGTGTGAGAGAGAGAGAGTGTGTGTGAGAGCGAGAGACAGAGAGAGTGTATGAGAGAGAGAGAGAGAGAAAGGGAGACACGGAGAGTGTGTGTGTGTGTGAGAGACAGAGAGGGGGTGTGTGCGTGTGTGTGTATAAGAGAGAGATGGAATGAAAGGCGACAGAGAGAGAGAGATAGAGTGTGTATGAGAGTGAGAGAAAGAGCGGGCAAGAGAAAGGGAGAGACAGAGAGAGTGTGTGTGTGTGTGTGAGAGAGAGAGAGAGACAAACAGATGGAGAGAGATGGAGTGTATGTATGAGAGAGAGAGAGAGAGAGAGAGAGAGATGGAGTGTGTGTGTGAGAGAGAGAAAGGGAGAGAGTGTGTGTGTGTGTGTGTGAGAGAGAGAGAGAGAGAGTATGTATGAGAGAAAGAGAGACACAGAGAGATGGAGAGTGTGTGTGTGTGTAAGAGAGACAGAGAGAAATAGAGAGAGATGGAGAGTGTGTGTTTGAGAGAGAGAGACCGGGAGAGAGCTCCTGAACCTCCATGCTGAATAAATCACTCAGCATTGTGCTGCTGTAGGAAAATAATCAACATTGAAGCGGAGTAGCCGTTACCATGACTACGACAGCAAATAGCCAACGATTACAACTTAATTGCAGCTATAAAGAGTGGTTTCTCTCACCAGCTGCTCTTATCTCTCTTAACAAAAAAAACCGCAGCATGTCGTCTCTCATAACTCCTCTGTCCTGGTGAAGATTTCGTAATATTTAATGTTAAAGCTTCACCTCTGATCCTGGAGACTCCTTCCATAGAAACCATAAACTGTGTGTGTGTGTGTGTGTGTGTGTGTGTGTGTGTGTGTGTGTGTGTGTGTAGGAGGAGGTGGAGAAGGTGGTGTCCATGCTGCAGGATCAGGCTCGCTCTCTGTCTCGTCACGGCATGAAGAAACATCTGCGCGTCCTGCCCATGTACGCAGGCCTGCCTTACTCCGAGCAGCTGAAGGTGTTTGAGAGGCTGCCACCTACTGTCCGAAAGGTGAAAGTGCACGAGTAACCAGTTCTAAAAAAAAGAAAAAAAAAAGTTAAAATCTGAGTTAACATCTGAGAACTGCTGCTGAGATCGTAAAGACTTTCCAAAACTCCTCCCAGGACCCCTCCGTGTCCGAGCCGTAATCGTGAGCTACTCTGCTTTAAGTTTAGGTTCTTTACATATTATGATCAGCCTTCTTTTGTTCTCTTAATGAAAATACTAGATAAACCTGTGAGCAGGTGGAGTCTGGAGTGATTGACAGGCTTATTTTGTTTTGTTTTATTTTATTTTATTTTTTATATTTTATTTTATTTTATTTTATTTTATTTCAAACTTTCTGGGTTATAAATCACAACAGGTAGTGTACCAAAAAATTATAATCCTTACTATATGACATTAGAACTGTGCAGAAAGTCAATAACCTAAAAAAAAAAAAAATAGAAGTAAAAACAAAAGTAAAATAATAAATAAAGAAAAAAAAAGATTAAAAAAAAGTAAAATAATAAATAAAGAAGTGAATAAAGAAGTGAGCTTACTGTATTAACAATAAAGCTCGGAATATATTGCTATAATGTTTCAGTAAAATAATAAGCAAGTTTTTTGACAAATTTGTTGATTCTTTTTCTAATGAATCTCTGCCCTGGAAGCTCCGCCCCCTTTCATTTGTCTCTTATCTTATGGTAACATTTCTCTGACTCTCATTTTGACTCTTGTCTGATTTTTTTACTTGAAATTTGCTCGCTTGTGATAAATAGAGAATCATTTTAGATGGAGAAAAAAACTTTTATTATATTTCAACCGACCAGGCATAACATTATGACCACCTGCCTAATATTGTGTTGGTCCACCTTTTGCTGCCCTGACCCATCCTGCATTGTGTATTCTGACACCTTTGTATCAGAACCAGCATTAACTTCTTCAGCAATTTGAGTAACAGTAGCTCGTCTGTTGGATCGGACCACACGGGTCAGCCTTCGCTCCCCACGTGCATCAATGAGTCTCGACCGCCCATGACCCTGTCTCCGGGTCACCACTGTTCCTTCCTTGGACCACTTTTGATAGATACTGACCACTGCAGACCGGGAACACCCCACAAGAGCTGCAGTTTTGGAGATGTTCTGATCCAGTGGTCTAGCTATCACAATTTAGCCCTTCGTCAAACTCGCTCAAATCCTTACGCTTGTCCATTTTTCCTGCTTCTAACACATCAACTTTGAGGACAAAATGTTCACTTGCTGCCTAATATATCCCACCCACTAACAGGTGCCATGATGAGGAGATCATCAGTCTTATTCACTTCACCTCTCACTGCTCATAATGTTATGCCTGTGTGGTGTAAAAAAGTGCTTTCGGCTGCTTGGATGAGAGAGAAAATTTCAGATATTTTTTTGAAAAAATTACTAAAGAATTAAAACTGGAACCTTTTGGAGGGGGAAAAAAACTTAAACTGTCAAATCTGGTGTTTTATACATCAATTTATTGGTAATGGTAGCTAGAAATGACGGATTAAACAGTAATTAGACGTTAGATTAGACATGCGATTTGTGTATTGGGATTTAAAAAAAAAAAAAATTACACAACCGATTGCACATAAATTGTAAAAATGTTGTTTTGATTTAAAGCCGAAACCTTATGAACCCTGTGGTGCTTGGACCCCTTTCATCGCTCGTTTTGGTCATTTCATTTTATTTATTTATTAATATCTTTAGATTATTATTAGTTTTTCATTGGACAAGCTTTTGTAAATTGTGTAAAAAGATATTTACAGCAAATTATTTTATCAAGGGATTATGTTGTGATTGTTATGAGGTGTTGATATTATTAATAATAATAATAATAATAATAATAATAATCCCTGAATTTGATTGGACACGCCAGTGTATCAATTATCAATTATCAATTATCATCTTCTGAATAAAATCACAGGGAAAAGTGAAATATTGTGATGTTTGCACTGTAAAGTAAAACTCTTCTCTGGCAGGTTGTGGTCGCTACAAACATCGCTGAGACGTCCATCACCATCAACGGCATCGTGTTTGTGATCGATTGTGCGTTCGTCAAGCTGCGATGCTACAACCCGCTCACGGCCATCGAGTCTCTGGTGGTGACGCCCATCTCCAAAGCCTCCGCGTCTCAGAGAGCAGGAAGAGGAGGACGCAACCGGCCCGGGAAATGTTTCCGTCTTTACACAGGTGCGTCACACTGCATTCGACTCCTCTGACCTCAGATCTGTTTTTGTGCTGTTTCTAAACTCTGTCGTTTGTTCAGAGGAAGACTTCGAGAAGCTTCCGGAGAGCACCGTGCCCGAGATGCAGCGCAGTAATCTGGCTCCGGTCATCCTCCAGCTCAAAGCGCTGGGCATCGACAACGTTCTGCGCTTCAGCTTCCTGTCTGTGAGTGGAGCATGCAGCAGCACAGACATATGAATCATAGCACAGATAACACAGACCTAATACTCAATAAATAATTAAATAATTATCTAAAGGAATATTTTTTAAAGCACTAGTTCTGTACTTTGGCTTATTTGAGCAGGATTTACAAAAAAAACCAAAGCAAAACAATCCTAAAATTCACAGCATGTTTGAATCACCTCCTGCACTCGAGTCGACTCAGAGTTGAATCACTTCATCACTAGAGTCTGTTCCAAAGTAAATCAACACAGAGTCATATCACTTCATCACTAGAGTTTGTTCCAAAGTGAATCGACTCACACTCATATCACTTCATCACTAGAGTTTGTTCCAAAGTGAATCGTCTTAGAGTCAAATCACTTCATCACTACAGTTTGTTCCAAGTGAAATGAGTCAATTAACTGCTAAAAGAACCATAGAGAGAGAGAAAGAGAGAGAACATAACACGGTTCTATTCAGAAAAACACAAACCACTACTGTGTGAAATTGGACCAAAAGATTTGTTTTCGCTCTGATTCAACCTTTTTATTTTATCATTCAGATTTTTGTCTGTAGCTATAAAAACGTTGATTATTTTCCAAAACCAGAGTGTTACAGAGTGATTTATAGAGCATGTTCTCCGTTTCAGCCGCCTCCCGCTCAGACCATGGTGCAGGCGTTGGAGCTGCTCTTTGCTCTTGGTGGTAAGAGACGGTTTTATCGATCCTGAGAAGTGATATTGTAAAACTGGTAGAAAAACTCGTATAAAACCTGCTGATGTAATGTCTGAGTTTAGGTCTGGATCAGTACGGGCGTCTGACGGAGCCGGTGGGGGTCCGCATGGCTGAGTTCCCCCTCAGCCCCATGTTTGCTAAGATGCTTCTCGAGTCAGGAAACTTCGGCTGCTCCAAAGAAATCATCACCATCGCCGCCATGATGCAGATCCAGAACGTGTTCGTGGTGCCGTCCAATCAGAAGAAAGCAGCCGTGAGTCCATCTTTTCTCATAAAGTTTAAAGCATCATCTGTGAACCTAAGAGGATTATTATAACACTACGAACACGATTCATCTCCTTAAATTAACACACCACATACACACTTACAAAATAAACAATACTAGAACAAATACTCTGCTGCATTAAATGTTATAAACATTCTATTCAAGAGATGTTTAGCCCTTTCTGTGAGACAAATCTCATCATCTGACTCGAGAAAAAAAAAAAGAAAGAAAGAATCAGATCAATTGAATTAGCTCAACCATGAGAGTCGACTCTTTTGATTCATAAATGGCTCCTTCTAATCCAGACATAGTTTTTGCGATATTTAAACAGCTCAGATGTTTCCATAGACTCACATGCATTAAATTACACTGAGAGAGTAACAACAATATTTATGTCTATTTAAGAAAAAATTAAAAAAGAAGAGGAGGAAAAAAACTGAATCATACGAGAGCGAATCTTTTGTAATTGACTCATTACTTGTCACATCAGTCTGGAAATGTTGCAGGTAATATGATGTGTAAGGAGTAAAATTCAGTTGATTTTTCTTGTTGATATGTACAGATCCCTATGTATGAGCCCTTGCTATGGAGACGTCACTAACCTATTTTTCCTACACCTTCCCATCACCGTCAGGCGCGAGAACACAGGAAGTTCGCCGTGGCTGAAGGTGATCACCTGACCATGCTGAACGTTTACGAGGCGTTTGTGAAGGTTAGTCAGGGAAATCGAGCATTTGTTCATTGTTAACCTGTCTCTCGTCGACTTCAGTCCATGCAACAAATGCTTTATTTTATCGAGTACAGCATCAGAAGAGTTCTCAGTGGTGTCAGGAGCACTTCCTGAACTATAAGGGTCTGCTGCGAGCCATGACGGTCCGAGAGCAGCTCCGTCGCTTGCTGAACAAGTTCAAGGTTCCTCGAACCTCCAGCGAAGGTCCGAAATCATTCCTGATTAAACACTTTGACAAGATAAAATGTGTGGCTATGCTTAGAGAACTTTTCAATCTAAGCTTGTCAATCAAATAAGCCACACCCCCTCATTTACTTAGTGAAATCATAGCTTTGTTATTTTTATTTTGTTACATTTTTTCATTCATTTAAAATGTCTCGGTGTTTAAATGGCTTCTTGTTTTGCTATTTCATTTTGTCGTACTTCTTTTCAGGAGACCCCGATGTCATTCTGAGGTGCATCGTGTCAGGATTCTTTGCTAACGCGGCTCGCTTGCATCACTCCGGATCCTACAGGTGAGACGTTTCCCTTCACGTATGTTAATCTTGTGCGGATACATTTACGCATCATAGAACAGGAAAAGTGTTGGGTTTTATCACCGTTTACAATATCCATGCAGTTATTTTAAAACGTTTATAAAAGCTACACAGGAACAAAGACTCGCTGTTATAACAGCTATAAACTCTCTCTCTCTCTTGAAGTTAATAATTCGGAAAAAAATCCTTCGTCCTGAAGATAAAAGTAAAGAGAAAACGTAAAATTACAGCTTTACTCCCTGACACTGGAGACTCCTTCCTTTCAGAGAACACGTAACTGAAGGAGTTGTTACTATGGAAACGTATTAAAATGAATGGGCACCTTCTGGCCAATCAGGATTCAGAATTGGGATAAATCATTGTTAATAAACTGTTGTTTTAATTATATGTACAACTTTTCATGTTCTTTTCATGCTCAGGACTTTACGGGACGACCGCGAGCTTCACATTCATCCCAACTCTGTGCTTTACGGGGAGAAACCTCAGAAATGGTACTTCTTGTTTTTTGTAAACATATTTTTATGATGTAGTCAAACAGAGGAAAGATACTAGACTGCAGGTTTGCTTTGAATTGAAACTAAAGTTATGAGAGTAAAGGCGTTCTGGGGTTTTCAGGACTTTGCTAAAATAACAGTACCAAGTTTTCTCCAGTGAAGCCGTTCTACCGACAAAGGAAGGTTCTACATGTGGACTTTTCTTTGAAATTTTCTTAGAATAAATTTACTTCAATTCAGAGTTATATTTCTTTTATATTTTCTGTGTGAGATTAAGGATTAAGCACTGATTCAAAATTTTTTTTTTTTTAAATATGTTTGGAGCTGACAAGAAAATAAAGTGTAGTAGACCTTGCCTGGTATCTAATGTAAAACAACAAATGTAACATCCAGTCACTTGTGGCTTCTGTTTTTGGTCATACTAGAATGTAAAAATAGTAATATAAAGTTTTCCTAGTCTGAAATATTGCTGTGCTTTAAGGTTTTGAACCCGTGCATCCAAATTTGTGTATAGCAGATGAGTCACTGCATTCGATTTGGTACCTACTGCATTTGATTCAGTACCTACTTCAGTCAATTCAGTTTGTACTTCATTTGATTCTCTATCTATTAGATTAGATTCAGTACCTACCGGATTTGATTCAGTAAACTACCACATTTGATTAAGTACCTATTGCATTCAATTTAGTACTTACCATATTTGATTCAGCATCAACTTCAGTTGATTCAGTACCGACCACATTTGATTCAGTACCTGCTTCAGTCAATTCAGTATCTACTGCATTCGATTCACTTACTTATCGCATTAGATACAGTACTTACCACATTTGATTCAGTACCTGCTTCAGTTGATTAGTACCTCCTGCATTTGATTCTGTATCTATTGCATTAGATTCAGTACTTACCACTTTTGATTCAGTACTTACTTCAGTTGATTCAGTACCTACCTCATTTGATTCAGTACCTACTGCATTTGATTCTGAATCTATCACATTTGATTCTGTATCTATTGCATTAGATTCAGTACTTACCACTTTTGATTCAGTACTTACTTCAGTTGATTCAGTACCTACTTCAATTGATTCAGGACCTCCTGCATTTGATTCTGTATCTATCGCATTACATTCAGTACTTATCAAATTCGATTCAGTACCTACTTCAGTTGATCCAGTAGCTATATCATTTGATTCACTACCTACTTCAGTCAATTCTGTACCTACTGCATTAGATTCAGTGCCTACCACATTTGATTCAGTACCTACTGCTTAGCTGTTGATACAGTACGTACTTATCAGTATGTGTGTGTAGTAAGAATATAATCCAGACACACTACATCCACCATGTTGGCACTGTCCTGACCTATGATGTCATATAATCCACAGCATTTCTTTCTTTCTCCCCCCCCCCAAAAAAACCTGTAACTGTTTTTTCTTGTTTAAACCTTAAACAAATGAACAGTTTACTCAGGTGTTGTGAAACAAGTACACTTTACTGAGAATTCAGACATACTGCCGCTTTGGCGTAGGTTTTCAGGGATTTTCAGTTGCAGCTAGAATATGGAAAGTTGTGGATTTGGATAATATATTTACATTTCAGTGTCTGTGTGTAATTTCAGGGTGGTCTTTAACGAGGTGGTTCAGACGTCCAGGTACTACATGCGAGACGTGACTGCGGTGGAATCATCCTGGCTGGTGGAACTGGCACCTCATTTTTATAAACAAGCCACGGTATGAACCACATGACCTCAACATCTGCTGTCTTTCATTTACTAAAGATGCCGTTACACTGTACACCTATGTGGCCTGGTTTCGTCAAACAAAAACATGCTAAAAATAATACATACACTATATTGGCAAAAATTTTGTTTCCACTCTAATTCATCCCAAAGGTGTTCTATGGGGTTGAGGTCAGGACTCTGTGCAGGCCAGTCAAGTTCCTCCACACCAAACTCACTCATCCATGTCTTTATGGACCTTGCTTTGGTCACTGGTGTGCAGTCATGTTGGAACAGGAAGGGGTCATCCCCAAACTGTTCCCACAAAGTTGGGAGCATGAAATTGTCCAAAATGTCTTGGTATGCTGAAGCATTAAGAGTTCCTTTCACTGGAACTAAGGGGCCGAACCTAACTCCTGAAAAACAACACCTGAATTCGGTGATTTGTAGAGGTGTCCCAAAACTTTTGGCAATGTTGTGTACATTGTGTGAGAATGAATTGGTCGTGAGTTAAGGTTTGGGGTTTTAAGCTGCGTTCACATGAAGTTTGTTTCTTGTGGTTATGTAAAGCCTGTAATACAATGAGGCAAAATTCATACATTCAAAATACATGTCTGGAGCGTGACATCAGATACCGAAAAACATCCCAAAATCTGCTGTTAAATATTTTAGATCATCTTCTGATAGTTCTCAGTGTTTGATTTTCTCTCTCGGCCCGTGAGCTGTAACCTGATTGATGCTGAGTAGGACAGAGAGTTATCATTTTTTTAAATTAATTTATGTGTGTTTTTCAAAATAGATTATAAATGTACATTTCTACATCTACATTTCTGGCATTTGTCAGGCGCTCATCCAGAGCGATGTACAAGAGTGCTTTGAAGTCTCTATCAGTGAATACATTATCACTGGGTCAGTAGGTCACAGACTGAGGATACCATCAGCCCTAAAAACTGTGTTGGATTTTTTTTATATGTACATACAGCATACAACAATACATAAAACAAACAGGGAAAAATAAGAGCTAGTTTAAGTGTTTCAGGAAGAGGTAGGTCTTCATCCGTCGTAAGAAGACGGTCAGTGACTCGGCTGTTCGGACATCTAGGGGAAGTTCGTTCCACCACCTTGGTGCCAGAACATGGAAGAGTCAAGATGTATACCTAACTCTGATCCTGAGAGATGGTGGGATTAGTCGAGCAGTGCTATGAGATCCAAAGGGAGTGAGGTGCAGTGTGAGGAGTAATAAGAGCTTTGAGGTCAGATGGTGCTGGACCATTCTTAGCTTTGTAGGTTAGTGTTTAGTGTTTTGAATCTGATGCAGCTACCGGAAGCCAGTGGAGGGAACGCAGCAGTGGGGTGGTGTGGGAGAACTTAGGCAGGTTGAAAACAAGTCGCACAGCTGCATTTTGGATCATTTGCAGTGGGTGAATTGCGTTCAGAGGTGGACCTGAGAGTAGAGAGTTGCAGAAGTCCAGTCTTGAAATGACCAGAGACTGAACAAGCACCTGAGCAGCCCGTATGGATGAAAATGGCTGAATCCTTCTGATATTGTACAGAAGAAACCGACATGAGCGCGTGACATTAGTAACATGGGAGGAAAAGGACAGTTGATTGCCCATGGTTACCCCGAGCAGTGACCGAAGGGGAGATCAGGGAGTTCAGATAAATGACAGATTACAACCGAAATGTTTATGTACGACACTAGTCATGGTTTATAAACTTCCTCCACCCTTTTCATTTCTTAGCATTTGCATCAGAGAGGAACGAAGTTTCACCTCACATGTTTCAACCCTTTTATTTTTGTCAGCATGACTTTTTTTCTTCCTGCATCTCATTTCCTCTTATTTTCCCCTCTCTGTCTCTCCTCCTCCTCCTCCTCCTCTTCCTCCTCCTCCGCAGCACGGCTCTCTGGGAAGCAAGCGGTCCAAAGTCTTCTGAACTCGTCATCCATCGTGACCGGCTGCTGAACTAATGATCCTAAAGTACTTGAGACACACACACACACACACACACACACACCCCACACACACACACACACATCGTAAGGCAGCAGAACTGAGATGAAACTTCATCTTTGTATATACATGTACGATATATTTATTTCTTCCTGTTCAAATTAATTCGTCCACCAGCACATGAACACGAAATTGTCTTGAGGTCAAAGGTCGTTCATGGGGCTTCCTTTTTCTTTTTTTTTGTACTATTTTTTGAAGTACCTCGTGCATGGCCTAACTAGGGAAGTGAAATATCTTATTTTTGATTTTTTTTTATGCTGATGAAGAGCGGATTTATAAATGTTTGTGCTTTTTTTTTTTTTTTTTTTAACACACGTCAGAAATCTTTTTTTTCCTCCATAGAAATACTGTGTAGCTGAGATTTAGTGGCCTTTTCCTCACCATTATGTGCCAAATATTCAACTTATTTTATAATATGAAATAACGTTGCCATTTTTACACCAGTGCCTAAAAATGTGCTTCTTTTAAGTTCACAGAATTCCTGGAAATTTTTTTTCACACAACATTCCATGCTGATTTTCTGAAATTGATCAGAAAATCGTTTTTCTTTTTTCTGTGAATGAGCTGGTCATGCTTTATAAACATTACGTTATTGCCCCAGGGTGTTATTTAAAGACATCATAAAATAACAAAAACTTTTGAAAGAGAGCACAAACAGGAACGGTCGAGCTTTAGACATTAACCTGAGTTGATTTTATTAAAGGTTACTCTTCACGCTTAATTCTAAACATCTGCAACATCTGCATGATAATAATTATTATAATAAGGACAATTAACCTACTTTATAACCGCGCATAGTCGAGCTGTAGCTGCTGCTCAAGTCACCATGGCATAATTCCAGCAGTATTACTCCAAAATCCACTTCCTGCATGTTGAGTTCCTCTCAGAACACTGTGAAAATCGTATGTAGTGTGTCACAAACACACACAGACACACACACACACACACACACACACACACAATCTCAGCAATAATCTTCATTTCTAGGATGCAGTGTGGTACGTCCTCCATTAAACCTCCACATCTCCTTTCATCCTCTGTATGAATGTCGGCCTCAAATAAATCGGATTCTTCACACAAACATGACGTCTGTGTCTGTCTTTGTAGTTTGAAATGTTAAAGATTTCAGCAAAATTTTACTGCTTCAGGATAATTAAGTCAGGTGTTATGGCTTTACTACCTCAAGTAAAGATGTAGAGATGGGTTTGTTAATGAACATTTATTAGGTGTGTATTACCAGACACATTAATGCCACATTTAGCCAACGTCATTAACCTACGTCATTAAGCCTAACAGACACAGAGGCCACGCCTCCTTCACTGAGCCCAACAGACACAGATGCCATGCCTCCTTCATTAAGCCTAACAGACACAGAGGCCACGCCTTTCACTGACCCAAGAGACACAGAGGTCACTGCCTCCTTCACTGAGTCCAAGACACAAGAAGCCAACGCTACCTTCATTAAGCCTAACAGACACAGAGGCCACGCCTCCTTCACTGAGCCCAACAGACACAGAGGCCACGCCTCCTTCATTAAGCTAACAGACACAGAGGCCATCCTCTTCATTGAACCTAACAGACACAGAGGCCACGCCTCCTTCATTGAGCCTAACAGATACAAGGCCATCCTCTTCATTAACCTAACAGACACAGAGG
>JAUCMX010000017.1:22564792-22574792 GCA_033459395.1 Hemibagrus guttatus
CTGTGCTACACTTCACTGTGCTACACTTCACTTCACTGCGCTACACTTCACTTCACTGAGCTACACTTCACTGTGCTACACTTCACTTCACTGCGCTACACCTCACTGCGCTACACCTCACTGCGCTACACCTCACTGCGCTACACCTCACTGAACTACACTTCACTGAGCTACACTTCACTGTGCTACACTTCACTGCGCTACACTTCACTTCACTGTGCTACACTTCACTGCGCTACACTTCACTTCACTGCGCTACACTTCACTTCACTGTGCTACACTTCACTGCGCTACACTTCACTTCACTGAGCTACACTTCACTGCGCTACACTTCACTGTGCTACACTTCACTGAGCTACACTTCACTGTGCTACACTTCACTGCGCTACACTTCACTTCACTGAGCTACACTTCACTGCGCTACACTTCACTTCACTGCGCTACACTTCACTTCACTGTGCTACACTTCACTGCGCTACACTTCACTTCACTGAGCTACACTTCACTGCGCTACACTTCACTGTGCTACACTTCACTGAGCTACACTTCACTGTGCTACACTTCACTGCGCTACACTTCACTTCACTGAGCTACACTTCACTGCGCTACACTTCACTGAGCTACACTTCACTGCGCTACACTTCACTGCGCTACACTTCACTGCGCTAACACTTCACTGTGCTACACTTCACTGCGCTACACTTCACTTCACTGTGCTACACTTCACTGCGCTACACTTCACTGCGCTACACTTCACTGCGCTACACTTCACTGCGCTACACTTCATTGCGCTACACTTCACTTCACTGTGCTACACTTCACTTCACTGTGCTACACTTCACTGCACTACACTTCACTGAGCTACACTTCACTGCACTACACTTCACTGAGCTACACTTCACTGTGCTACACTTCACTGTGCTACACTTCACTTCACTGTGCTACACTTCACTTCACTGTGCTACACTTCACTGTGCTACACTTCACTTCACTGCGCTACACTTCACTTCACTGAGCTACACTTCACTGCGCTACACTTCACTTCACTGAGCTACACTTCACTGTGCTACACTTCACTTCACTGTGCTACACTTCACTTCACTGAGCTACACTTCACTGCGCTACACTTCACTTCACTGAGCTACACTTCACTGTGCTACACTTCACTTCACTGTGCTACACTTCAACTTCACTGTGCTACACTTCACTGAGTTACACTTGACTGTGCTATACTTCACTGTGCTACACTTCACTTCACTGTGCTACACTTCACTGGGCTACACTTCACTTCACTGTGGTACACTTCACTGCGCTACACCTCACTGCGCTACACTTCACTGTGCTACACTTCACTGAGCTACACTTCACTGAGCTACACTTCACTTCACTGTGCTACACTTCACTGTGCTACACTTCACTGAGCTACACTTCATTACATTTACATTTACATTCCTGGCATTTGGCAGACGCTCTTATCCAGAGCGACGTACAAAAGTGCTTTAGTTCTCAGTCACTGAATACATTAACACTGGTTCAATAGGACACAAACTTGGGATACCATTAGCCTAAACTGACTTGGATTTTTTATTTTTTTTTAAACTTTGCAACATAATACATAAACAGGGAAAAATAGGAGCTAGTTTAAGTACTTCAGGAAGAGGTAAGTGTTCAGTTGCAGTTTGAAGACGGTCAGAGAGACATTACGGATACCTAGGGGAAGTTCGTTCCACCGCCTCGGTGCCAGAACAGAGAAGAGTCTAGATGTATACCTACCTTTTTCCCTGAGAGATGGTGGGGCCAGTTGAGCAGTGCTAGTGGATCTGAGTGAGTGAGGTGCAGTGCGAGGAGTGACGAGAGCTTTGAGGTAAGATGGCGCTGGTCCATTCTTGGCTTTGTAGGCAAGCATCAGTGTTTTGAATCTGATGCAGCTACCGGAAGCCAGTGGAGGGAACGCAGCAATGGGGTGGTGTGGGAGAACTTAGGCAGGTTGAAAACAAGTGGTGCAGCTGCATTTTGGATTGTTTGCAGTGAGCGAATTGCATTCAGAGGTAGACCTGCCAGAAGAGAGTTGCAGTAGTCCAATCTCGAAATGACCAGAGACTGAACAAGCACCTGAGTAGCCTGTGTGGATAGAAATGGCCGAATCCTTCTGATGTTGTACAGAAGAAACCGACATGAGCGTGTCACATTAGTGACATGGGAGGAAAAGGACAGTTGATTGTCCATGGTTACCCCAAGGTTGCGAGCAGTGGCTGAAGGGGAAATCATGGAGTTGTTCAGAGGTATCGCAAGGTCTTGGGCTGGGGATGGATCACCTGGGATGACCAGCAGCTCAGTTTTGCTTCACTGAGCTACACTTCACTGAGCTACACTTCACTTCACTGAGCTACACTTCACTGAGCTACACTTCACTGTGCTACACTTCACTGCGCTACAATTCACTTCACTGAGCTACACTTCACTGAGCTACACTTCACTGAGCTACACTTCACTGTGCTACACTTCACTGAGCTACACTTTACTGAGCTACACTTCACTACACTTCACTGAGCTACACTTCACTGAGCTACACTTCACTGCGCTACACTTCACTACGCTACACTTCACTGAGCTACACTTCACTTCACTGAGCTACACTACACTTCACTGAGCTACACTTCACTTCACTGAGCTACACTTCACTTCACTGAGCTACACTTCACTTCACTGCGCTACACTTCACTTCACTGTGCTACACTTCACTTCACTGCGCTACACTTCACTACGCTACACTTCACTACGCTACACTTCACTGAGCTACACTTCACTGCGCTACACTTCACTACGCTACACTTCACTGAGCTACACTTCACTGTGCTACACTTCACTGAGCTACACTTCACTGTAATACACTACACTTCACTGAGCTACACTTCACTACACTACACTTCACTGAGCTACACTTCACTACGCTACACTTCACTGAGCTACACTTCACTGTGCTACACTTCACTGAGCTACACTTCACTGTAATACACTTCACTTCACTGAGCTACACTTCACTACACTACACTTCACTGAGCTACACTTCACTACACTACACTTCACTGAGCTACACTTCACTGTAATACACTTCACTTCACTGCGCTACACTTCACTTCACTGCGCTACACTTCACTGCGCTACACTTCACTACGCTACACTTCACTGCGCTACACTTCACTGCGCTACACTTCACTACACTACACTTCACTGAGCTACACTTGACTGAGCTACACTTCACTGAGCTACACTTCACTTCACTGAGCTACACTTCACTACACTACACTTCACTGAGCTACACTTCACTGAGCTACACTTCATTGAGCTACACTTCACTGAGCTACACTTCACTGCGCTACACTTCACTACGCTACACTTCACTGAGCTACACTTCACTTCACTGCGCTACACTTCACTTCACTGCGCTACACTTCACTTCACTGCGCTACACTTCACTTCACTGCGCTACACTTCACTACGCTACACTTCACTGAGCTACACTTCACTGTGCTACACTTCACTGAGCTACACTTCACTGTAATACACTTCACTTCACTGCGCTACACTTCACTGAGCTACACTTCACTTCACTGCGCTACACTTCACTGCGCTACACTTCACTGTGCTACACTTCACTGCGCTACACTTCACTGTGCTACACTTCACTGTGCTACACTTCACTGCGCTACACTTCACTGTGCTACACTTCACTGTGCTACACTTCACTTCACTGAGCTACACTTCACTTCACTGTGCTACACTTCACTGAGCTACACTTCACTGTGCTACACTTCACTTCACTGTGCTACACTTCACTGAGCTACACTTCACTGTGTTACACTTCACTTCACTGTGCTTCACTTCACTGAGTTACACTTGACTGAGCTACACTTCACTGTGCTACACTTCACTGTGCTACACTTCACTGTGCTATACTTCACTGTGCTACACTTCACTTCACTGAGCTACACTTCACTGCGCTACACTTCACTGTGCTACACTTCACTGCGCTACACTTCACTGCGCTACACTTCACTGAGCTACACTTCACTGAGCTACACTTCACTGTGCTACACTTCGCTGCGCTACACTTCGCTGCGCTACACTTCACTGAGCTACACCTCACTGCGCTACACTTCACTGCGCTACACTTCACTGAGCTACACTACACTGTGCTACACTTCACTTCACTGTGCTTCACTTCACTGAGCTACACTTCACTGAGCTACACTTCACTGTGCTACACTTCACTGTGCTACACTTCACTTCACTGAGCTACACTTCACTTCACTGTGCTACACTTCACTGAGCTACACTTCACTGTGCTACACTTCACTTCACTGTGCTACACTTCACTGAGCTACACTTCACTGTGTTACACTTCACTTCACTGTGCTTCACTTCACTGAGTTACACTTGACTGAGCTACACTTCACTGTGCTATACTTCACTGTGCTACACTTCACTTCACTGTGCTACACTTCACTGAGTTACACTTGACTGTGCTATACTTCACTGTGCTACACTTCACTTCACTTCACTGTGCTACACTTCACTGGGCTACACTTCACTTCACTGTGGTACACTTCACTGCGCTACACCTCACTGCGCTACACTTCACTGTGCTACACTTCACTGAGCTACACTTCACTGAGCTACACTTCACTTCACTGTGCTACACTTCACTGTGCTACACTTCACTGAGCTACACTTCATTACATTTACATTTACATTCCTGGCATTTGGCAGACGCTCTTATCCAGAGCGACGTACAAAAGTGCTTTAGTTCTCAGTCACTGAATACATTAACACTGGTTCAATAGGACACAAACTTGGGATACCATTAGCCTAAACTGACTTGGATTTTTTATTTTTTTTTAAACTTTGCAACATAATACATAAACAGGGAAAAATAGGAGCTAGTTTAAGTACTTCAGGAAGAGGTAAGTGTTCAGTTGCAGTTTGAAGACGGTCAGAGAGACATTACGGATACCTAGGGGAAGTTCGTTCCACCGCCTCGGTGCCAGAACAGAGAAGAGTCTAGATGTATACCTACCTTTTTCCCTGAGAGATGGTGGGGCCAGTTGAGCAGTGCTAGTGGATCTGAGTGAGTGAGGTGCAGTGCGAGGAGTGACGAGAGCTTTGAGGTAAGATGGCGCTGGTCCATTCTTGGCTTTGTAGGCAAGCATCAGTGTTTTGAATCTGATGCAGCTACCGGAAGCCAGTGGAGGGAACGCAGCAATGGGGTGGTGTGGGAGAACTTAGGCAGGTTGAAAACAAGTGGTGCAGCTGCATTTTGGATTGTTTGCAGTGAGCGAATTGCATTCAGAGGTAGACCTGCCAGAAGAGAGTTGCAGTAGTCCAATCTCGAAATGACCAGAGACTGAACAAGCACCTGAGTAGCCTGTGTGGATAGAAATGGCCGAATCCTTCTGATGTTGTACAGAAGAAACCGACATGAGCGTGTCACATTAGTGACATGGGAGGAAAAGGACAGTTGATTGTCCATGGTTACCCCAAGGTTGCGAGCAGTGGCTGAAGGGGAAATCATGGAGTTGTTCAGAGGTATCGCAAGGTCTTGGGCTGGGGATGGATCACCTGGGATGACCAGCAGCTCAGTTTTGCTTCACTGAGCTACACTTCACTGAGCTACACTTCACTTCACTGAGCTACACTTCACTGAGCTACACTTCACTGTGCTACACTTCACTGCGCTACAATTCACTTCACTGAGCTACACTTCACTGAGCTACACTTCACTGAGCTACACTTCACTGTGCTACACTTCACTGAGCTACACTTTACTGAGCTACACTTCACTACACTTCACTGAGCTACACTTCACTGAGCTACACTTCACTGCGCTACACTTCACTACGCTACACTTCACTGAGCTACACTTCACTTCACTGAGCTACACTTCACTTCACTGCGCTACACTTCACTTCACTGCGCTACACTTCACTTCACTGAGCTACACTTCACTTCACTGTGCTACACTTCACTTCACTGTGCTACACTTCACTTCACTGCGCTACACTTCACTACGCTACACTTCACTACGCTACACTTCACTGAGCTACACTTCACTGCGCTACACTTCACTACGCTACACTTCACTGAGCTACACTTCACTGTGCTACACTTCACTGAGCTACACTTCACTGTAATACACTACACTTCACTGAGCTACACTTCACTGAGCTACACTTCACTTCACTGCGCTACACTTCACTGCGCTACACTTCACTGTGCTACACTTCACTGCGCTACACTTCACTGTGCTACACTTCACTGTGCTACACTTCACTGCGCTACACTTCACTGTGCTACACTTCACTGTGCTACACTTCACTGTGCTACACTTCACTGCGCTACATTGCACTGTGCTACACTTCACTGCGCTACACTTCACTGAGCTACACTTCACTTCACTGCGCTACACTTCACTGAGCTACACTTCACTTCACTGCGCTACACTTCACTGCGCTACACTTCACTGCGCTACACTTCACTGTGCTACACTTCACTGCGCTACATTGCACTGTGCTACACTTCACTGCGCTACACTTCACTGAGCTACACTTCACTTCACTGCGCTACACTTCACTGAGCTACACTTCACTTCACTGAGCTACACTTCACTGCGCTACACTTCACTACGCTACACTTCACTGAGCTACACTTCACTTCACTGCGCTACACTTCACTTCACTGCGCTACACTTCACTGAGCTACACTTCACTTCACTGCGCTACACTTCACTGCGCTACACTTCACTGTGCTACACTTCACTGCGCTACACTTCACTGTGCTACACTTCACTGTGCTACACTTCACTGCGCTACATTGCACTGTGCTACACTTCACTGCGCTACACTTCACTGAGCTACACTTCACTTCACTGCGCTACACTTCACTGAGCTACACTTCACTTCACTGCGCTACACTTCACTGTGCTACACTTCACTGTGCTACACTTCACTGCGCTACATTGCACTGTGCTACACTTCACTGCGCTACACTTCACTGAGCTACACTTCACTTCACTGCGCTACACTTCACTGAGCTACACTTCACTTCACTGCGCTACACTTCAATGCGCTACACTTCACTGAGCTACACTTCACTGCGCTACACTTCACTGTGCTACACTTCATTGAGCTACACTTCACTGTGCTACACTTCACTGCGCTACACTTCGAGGAACATCACTTTCCTCACCAAGTTGCTTCACTGACGCTTTTTTCTTTCCTTTTTTTCAAGTTTTTGTCCCGAGTTAATCTTCAACACTGTTTTTTATTTATTCATTTACTAATTAATTAATGGGGGGCACGGTGGCTTGGTGGTTAGCACGTTTGCCTCACACCTCCAGGGTTGGGGGTTCGATTCCCGCCTCCGCCATGTGTGTGTGGAGTTTGCATGTTCTCCCCGTGCCTCGGGGGTTTCCTCCGGGTACTCCGGTTTTCTCCCCCGGTCCAAAGACATGCAATGTAGGTTGATTGGCATCTCTAAATTGTCCGTAGTGTGTGATTGGCTGGCACTCCGTCCAGGGTGTATCCTGCCTTGATGCCCAATGGCCCCTGAGCACAGGCTCCCCGTGACCTGAGAATAGATTGGATAAGTGGTAGACAATGAATGAATGTTGGAGAACCCTTACAGCTTCTAAACAAAATGTTTCAAAACTAGAGCTCTTATTTCATTTCAATCCTCTGAGTCGGACAACCAGAGAACCCATAAAGGTGCCGCTCATTTTTATTTACAACTTAGATCATCAAAAAACAAACAAACAAAAAATAATGCTTGAAGTTCAAGATGTACAGTGTGTTTTCTTATCAGAAAACAGAAAGTAGAACCCTTCTAGGTTCTAGACATTAACAAGAAAACAATAAGCATTTGGAGTTTATTAAATACATTCTTTAAGCATTCTCTGGATTCTTTCCTTTAATTATCCAACAAACCCTTGAAGATCCCTGGGCCAGGGGAACAACCAGAGAACCCTTAATGGTGGAGTGATCAACAAAGAACATTGTTCATGCACACAAATATGTTCTTGAAGGTTCTTTAAGGGGTTCATCAGCTGATTACTCCAAAAATGGGCTCTACTTTTACGTTTCTTTAAAGGTTCCATCATATAGAGAAGCAGAGAACCCTCAAGAGAGTAATATGTTTTATTTGTAACATAAAAAAAATAAAAATAAAAATGTCCAATCTTCGAAACAAAGTGTTTTCTTAGCATATAAAAAGTTCCATATAAAAGAATGTAGAATAAAAAATTGTAGAAAAAAATGTAGAATTAAAAAAAAGAAGGTAAAAAGCTTTAATGACCAAGAACGATTGAAGAACCCTTTTTTTCTTTTTTAAAAAATCACAAGGGACACACAAGTGAAGAAACCCTAAAGATGGAGCTTCTTTTATTAGCAACAGTGTGCAACAAAGAACATAATAATAACTGTAATAATAATAATAATAATAATAATAATAATTTAAAAATTAAAAATTAAAAATTTATTATTATTATTATTATTATTATTTTTAAAACTATTATTGTTATTATTATTATTATTATTATTATTATTATTATTATTATTATTTTTTTTTTATTATTATTAAACAAAGTGTTTTCTTTGTTAGAAAGTAGAACCCATTATTTTAGACAGATGAAAGCCTTTAATTATCAAAGAGAACCCTTGAAGAACCCATGTTCCAAGATGAAGCTTGTTTCTTGTTTTGTCTAGATATTTTATAATATAAAAAAATTAAACTCAAGCGAAAATGTACAGATGTGATGTTTAATTAAACTTTAAAAGGTTTTCCGGGGAGAAGAAGTTTTGGGTTTTTTGGAAGACCCAAAGGGAAAAAACTCAAGGAACCCTTGAAGAACCCTTGAGGTACCTTTGGACAGTGGGATGGGACCAAAAAAGAACCCTTAAAGATGTGGCTTTTTTTTTAAGCTTCAACCTTAATAATTAAACACTTAAATTGTACTTAACTAATTATAACACACTTAAAAATAAACCACCGGTCAGAATAATAATTATAATAATGGACCTGTTCTGCATATTAGCATTAAAAATAAAAATAAAAAAAATGATAAAAGTAAAGTAAATGATTAGATGATTGCTGTTGTTTTTGCTTTTTTTAGGAAATAAATCATTTGGATTTTATTTTTAGATTTAGAAACACACACCATGTTCTCACACATGTTTACTAATCCCCCAGATGTGAAATATTGGGTATTGGGAATACAGGAAACGTCCTCCAAGGTGTGTGTTGTGTAATGTTCGGGACGGAGCACACTTCATCACTCATCTTCTCGCCTGTGTTCACTCCATCAGCGATTCATGTGCATTATGTTAAAAGAGAAACTAATTCATCACACGCCTCGACGAGCTGCATGCTGAAGAGAGACCAAGCGCTGATGCTGTAGAGGAAGAGGGAGGAATTTTTACCTGTGTGTGTGGGGTGTGTGTGTGTGTGTGTAGGGATGTAATCAGTCGCTGAACCTCCCAGGCTCTGTGAGCACGGTGACAAATTGAAAGTGTCTCAGTCTAGTTTATTGCCCTGATCGGGTCAAACGAAAAAATATTGGCGGTCCGGGCGGGTAGACGGCCCCGTCGGCCGCAGACAAATGGACTGATCATTTCTTATTGAGAAACAATTCCTAAAAAGTGGTTTATAGCGTGAGCGAGGGAAGCAGCCCGGTGCTCCTACCCTGACCTCTTCCTCCGGAGCGGGAATGAAATGAATAGAGAGAGGGCGAGTTTCTGATGGCAAAACCCCACCGGAGAGACACGCCATTTATTACCAACAAGGAGCTTCTGATGAAGTGTACGGAGAGAGCCTCTCTCTCTCTCTCCCCTTCTCTCTCTCTCTCTCTCTCTCTCTCTCTCTCTCTCTCTCCCCCCCCCCTTTTTTTTTTTTATTATTTATTTCTTTTTCTTCTCTCTCTCTCTCTGTCTTGCTCTTTCATTTTACT
>JAUCMX010000017.1:22579792-22623642 GCA_033459395.1 Hemibagrus guttatus
CAAAGGACAACTCTGACATTTTGGCACGCAGCCTCATATTTCACTTGTTTGACATGCAATAAACACCGCAAGACAGCTCGGGATGAATTCATTTAGCAAAGCAAAAATTATTTCCTACCTTTTTTTCTTTTTTTTCCCCTTTAGCCTGAAGGGAAGGGAAGAGAAAGAGAAAGAGAAAGAGAAAAGAGTTGATTCTGTTGCTTTATCTGAGTTTATAGCCGCTGGTCTTTTCTTAAATGCTGTGTGGACAATAACTTCGAGACATAAAAATCCGAGCAGAAAAAGGAAAAAAAATGAGTTGGCTGTTTGACTAATGTGATAATGAATTCCTACATAAATAATAATCTAATTAGCTTTTATTACTGTTTATGTTTTACAATTTATTCAGTGAAAACGGTCAGATTTTACAAACCGTGACGGTGTGATGAACGGAAATGTATGGACTGATGGGAGCTTTTCAATCAGTGTGAAGAAATGAGTGATGTTCTGACCAGTCGTGAGTCTGACGTGAAACGAGTCTGTCGGCTTTCAGTGTGTTTTAGACGTGTGTTTTTCCCTCGGTTGGATAACCTTACACAGAATTTTGCTGGGTGAAGATGAAATCTGAGCTGCTTTTTAGATGAACAAGCACTCGGAGCATCTCAGAGAGCAGAGATGGGTTTGATCTCAACGTTTACTTTGAAGATACAAACATTGGTCTGTAAAAAAAGTGTGAAAAATTAGTGTCTACTTTCATATGAGCTTCATATTAACCTCCACTGTGGAGTGGGACATGACAAAGACACTCAATAATCTCAGTAACGATACTGAAACCCTGACACCCATATGATATTGCTAACTTTATTAAGCATTAAATGTCTTTTTATGTAACATTATGAATATACATGACCAGGCATAACATTATGACCACCTGGGCACCCTGACTGGTCTGTAGCTATGCGGCCCCATTCGCAACAAACTGCGATGCACTGTGTATTCTGACCCCTTTCTATCAGAACCAGCATTACCTTCTTCAGCGGTTTGAGCAACAGTAGCTCGTCTGTTGGACTGGTGTAAGCGTTTATTAATATTCTAGACGAATTTTGAATTTTATAAACAGAGCTCACATATTTAGTGCGTACCAGACTTTACATTTATAGAGTGCAGTAAAATACTTCAAATTAAATTTGTTCATTATAAATGAATCAGTTAATCACACACATAAATTGCACATTTGGCAACCCAGGTCAAATCATTTACTTTTTAAGATGTAAAAATGTATGTTTATTCACGTTTAATAAAACTGGGAACTTCAGAAAGACATACTTTATTATATTTCATAAAATTGTAACGTGTATTTTAGTCCAGCAACAAATGCAAAAAGTGTTTGTTTAAAACATCGCAACCTTAATTTAAATATAAACATGTTTATATAAAGTGTTTTTCACTTATGTGGTTTAAGAAGGCGTCGTGTCTGCTGTTAAATGTGGCAAATATTTCATCATAAGCAGATGACCAGATACACATAATAAGACTTAAATATATCAAGCAGAAAAAAAACCACTTCCTGTTTTGAATCCTAACCCTAGTCCTTTTTCTTCTTCCTCTTTTTCTTTTTCTGGTTAGTCATGATTAGAAACACTTCTGAGGAAGGACCAAAAAAGCAACATGGCGGCGAAGGGAAAGAGAAAGGGCGGCCGTGTCTGTGTGAAGTCGGATGGATAAGCGGAGATGAAAACAGCGGTGGAGCGACGGCCGAGGTGAAGGAGGGCCTGAGGGAGAAATCGATAGGAAATCAGCGTTTCGGGAGGAGCCCTCGTTTATCAGGTGACACGGTTAAATAGCGTTAAGGTACTAAAAGTGAGAAAAATACGGTGCGTCCAGCGTGTCGTATTGATCAAGCGTGAATGGGGCCGTGGAAGGCCAAAGCCACTAATAAAATAAGACGTATCTGAGAGCGAAATCAGCCGCCGATCAATCCGCACAGTGATCAAGGCCAAAAACATCTTCACTGGGATTTAAACCTTGCTCCTCTGACCCCAAGTACACACACACACACAAACACACACACTTACACCACTCCATCATTCCAATAGTTTGAACTGAAACCCCTTTCACTCCCACAGCAATAATCAAATTCATCAAAATCTCTTATTAAAATATATAATATGTAATATATAAATACATCGGGACAAAAATAGCATATTTTTTTCTATTAAAGTGGCAGTTTGTAATTTTTTAGGACCCTTGTTGCCTTTATGGTGAACTGCCCATTAACAGAATGCCAATTTTACAGAAATTGCTCCATCAGGACGGCCGTGGTGTCTGTTGGTGGTTACAGATTGAAATAAAGGTGAAATGGAAAGACCTGCATGGAAAACATCTGGCATCACAGTAACTGATTAAAGCTACACTAAGAAAGAGTTGCTAATAGGCTAATAAACCTTTGTGTCACATTCTAGCTCAACCTTCCTCTCAACTGCTTACAACAAAAGACTCTAAATTTGACCAAAACATTTAACTTTGACCGTGCAGCTATGAACTCTTGGACTTGATGCTGACTCTCCAGCTTAAGATGCTGCAAAAGACTAAAAGGACTACGAACTTGGTGAGATTTCATTTGGACTCAAAAGATGGTTTAAAAAAACAAGACTATGAATTTGACCTGGACACTAAAGCTTAACACTCTGGAGTCTTACAGGACCTCGAGTCGGACTCTGGACTTAGAAACTCTGGAATTTACTTAGACTCAAGTTGTAATCTAGAGATTGGGAATCTGAGCTCAGATCAGACTCTGCAGTTTGTGGTCTGGACTTGACCTTGACAATACAAATGGGAAGATTGGGTTCATCTTGTGAGTCTGAACTTGCCACACGCCCTTTGGTTTGGGACTCAAATTAAACTCTTAAGCGTTTGCTCAGTTGTCCAGAAATCACAAACTCAAATCCGGATTTAAGCTGTCTGTGGCTGGGAGTCCAACTGACCATGCTCTTTGGGTGTAAGGGGCACAATCTCTCTTCCTGTTCAATCACATTGACCAGTGCCAATCTGTGCATCTGTAAGCTCGTGCACATGGAAAAGTTCCGACACTGGTTGGTAGCTGTTGGAAGAATAAAGCAAGAATAAACTACAGAAAAAAAAGTTGGACTGCAAAAACTAAAGAATTCTTTGTCAGACACTCTAGAGCCAGGGACATTGGATATGACACAGACTTTTGATCTAGGGAACTTAAAGTACAGCAGCAGTCTATGTACTCAAACCCTACTGCTAGGGACTCTGAACAACTCGGATTCTAGAGTCAAGCTGGACTCCCCAGCTTAGGAGTCTACCACAGTGCTCAGGTATTGTCTCAGCCTCTATGGCTTGATACTCAAGATTTGAGTTGGACTCTAAAACTAGGGACTCGATTTGGACTCTACTGTTGTGAGTGTGGACTTGACACAAACTGTACAACTAGAGACTTTGGGTTCGAATTGGAATCTACTGCTTGAGACTGTGGATTCAACACAAATTCTACAACTCAGGGCTCTGGACACCACCTTGGACTCTGCTGCTTGGGGAATGTGGACTCAACACAAATTCTACAACTAGAGACTCTACAACTAGGGACTTGATTTTGACTTTTGACACAGGAACTCTGGACTCAAATTGGACTCTACTGATTGAGACTACAGACTGGACACAAATTCTACAGCTTGGGACTTTGGTTTCGACTTGGACTCTTCTGCTTAGGACTATGGACTCAACACAAACTCTACAACTCAGGACTCTGGACTAGACTTTGACTCTACTGCTTGGGGAGTGTGGACTCTAGACACAAACTTAACAGCAAGAGACTCTGGACTTGACTCGGAGTACTGGACTCAATTCAGTTTATTTGTATAGTGTTTTTAACAATGGACATTGTCTCAGAGCAGCTTTACAGAAGTACAGAAACATAGAAAAAATGATAAAGTTTAAAGTTAAGTTACTACATTTATCCCTTATGAGCAAGCCTGAGGTGATGGTGGTAAGGAAAAAGTCCTTTGTGATATGAGGAAGAAACCTTGAGAGGAACCAGGCTCAGAAGGGAACTTCAAACTCATTTGTGTGACACTGGACAGTAAATAATGTAAATGCTGATAATGTTCTTTCTACAGAAAGATGTTTATAACAGTTTAACAATTAACAGTGTTTATAGTCAATGGAAATTTTGCAACCAAGAGCTTTTGAGGAACTAAAAAGTCAGTGTAGTTTCTGAGTTCATTATAGACTTAGCACTAATTCCTTCCTGCTGAAAGCTGACTGATGCAGCGGCAGGTCAAAGACGGCGTGATGGTCTCTGAGTGGTTCTATCCACAGCAGTCTACTGGGTCACGGGCTGTTCATGCAGATCTAGTCCCAGCAGCAGTGAACACCACCAAGCAACGAGACTCTAACCAGGAGTAGAGCGTCTGGATGGAACTTGGACTTCCTGGGACAATAGACTCAACATAAAGTCTACAACTCAGGACTCTGGACTTGACTTGGACTCTCAACACTTTAACTTGTCTCTGTGGACAACATATAACCTGACTCATTATAACCTACACCTTTCTTCATAAGACTGATAAAAACACTACCTGCACCACTCAGAGTCATTAAGTATTCCATATTCACACCACCAGAGCATTCCTAACTTCCTCTGATGATAATAAGACTCTTTTTAGCACAGAAAACTCCACTCTTCACTGCTGTTAGATGGCAGCGAGAGCTTCAAGCCCACTCCTTCATTACCTAAGTGCTCCTGTGCTGTGGTTTAACAGGTTCATTTAACTGCTTTTCCTCCTCACAAGTTTTAAAAATGCTTTATGGCTGTTTCAATGCACATTTTCAATGCACATTTTTGTTGTGGTTTGAGACACTCTATAACTCGATTCAGACTGGATTAGTTCTTCATGTGGAGGTGTGTATTGTAATTAATAACTGAGTATCTCTGGGAAATTCCATCACGTTGGGATTTTTATTTATTTAATTGTTTTACAGACATGTGTGTACTTGTCTGGAAAGATTTCAATATATTTCACGTTCTCTAAAATTGAGCAGTAGAAAAACACCAAGTAGAGACCATTTATGACTTACAATACTTAAACACTAAACTACCACATCCCACGACCCCCATGACCCCCACGACCCCCATCCCAAGACCAAAAGTCTGCAACACAGAATGACAGAATGTAATCCGAAAACAGATTTGAGGCAAGCTATTAAAAATCCTAGCCTAAAAACCTTATGGTGACATGACCGACTGACGATCACATGGCCCCGCCCACTCAAAACAATCAGCTTGTATATAAGCAACACAACATGGGGTTTGTTTGTAGTATGGTGTCTCTGTGATCGTATATCCTGTACGGATCAATCAGAAATCTTCCAAAAAACATACTTAACGCATGCAATATAATGTAAAGAAATCCGAATCCCGGAAAAATATACGGTGACCAAGAAGTTCAAAACAAAATAACAAATCTGAAAACACAAGGATGACTCAGACAGAGCGGAAAAGGTAGGTTTAGTTTGAGAATGGAATTCTTCCCTCTGATTGGACGAGACATCGGTCACTCAGGATATACAGGAAGTAGGAAATTGTGTATCTGACTTTATTTCTTGTACATGTGTGGAGTTCTGCCTTCACTTTAAACCAGTTTTTTTCCCGATAGTGCAACTTTAAATCTTTTAAAGAAAATAACAAACATATATATTTATATTTATAAGAAAATGGAGTTCATTCAGCGGCACTTTGAGGAAGGAAGTTCATACGGTGTGATTTTGGATATACTGATAGCGTATCATGGCGTAAAGCTTAGTTTGCGATCTCTAAAAACACACCAGGAATGTTTGGAAGACCAAACTATTCCAGATTAAAGGATGTAAGGAGCGCTATAAGAGCAGAGCTGCGTTCATACACACACCAATCCACTTTGTACTGCTGCAGCCTGCTGGACTTCCTGTATATCCTGAGTGACAGATGTCTCGTCCAATCAGAGGGAAGAATTCCATTCGCAAAATATACCTACCTTTTCCAATTTGTCTGAATCGTCCTTGTGTGTTCAGATTTGTTATTTTGTTTTGCACTTCTTGGCCACCGTAAAACTACCATCGAGATGTGAATAAAACAAGCTTAACGTTTGAACCGAGTTCGAGTTCATTCGGAGGCTCTGTGCTTTTATTACTTGTTAGCTACATTAACGATGCAAACAGATCACGTGGAATATTTCACCTGACTGACCGTAACTTTTCCTTTAAAACCACGACTTAAGACTAAATATCTTTTATTAGCCACTCGTGCTAGTGTCTGATTCTTGTGCATTGACCTTTTATACATTTATATCCTGGCGTTTATTGTGTTTGGTGTACTCTACATCCTTTCACAGCGCTTTTACTTTCCCTTTGACCGCTCTTCCTTTTTATCTATTTCTTTTCTTTTTTTCATGATTTAATCTCCTATACATTTCACCACCATGCAGCCAGTGTTCACTTTTTCTCTCACATCTGTAAATCCATCTGTGTGTCCTGTCATCTTCTTTATTTTTTTTTTTTATTGTTTTTGTGCAAAGCCGCCGGTGTCAGAAACGTCACTGATGTATGAATGATTCTCAGAAAGAAAGCGGCGATGGGGAAATGGTTAGCGTCAGGGAAGCAGTGCTGGGAAAAAGAGCCAGAGCGCTGCACTCAGTGTAATTGCACACACACACACACACACACACACACACACAAAAGTTTCATGTACATTTCTGTACCCAGGCCAAAAAACACACACTTCCTAAACCCACCGCTTCATATAAACACACTACTCAGTCTCTAGTTTTGGCAAAGCAAAGTCTAAATATTTAATAATTATTAAAATGATGGAACAATTTAAACAGTGTAACTCTCATCTGATTGGTCAGAAGTTTTTGATTTATTTTCTATAAAGCAGCAGCTCGGGAAAGTAGTTCCAGCTACAAGACAAAATCACTGGATTATACGAACATGCACAATTTAATATGCTATCGTTTCCATAGCAACGGCTGTAATAGTTCGAGGTGAAAACATGGAGGTTTTTGTAAGGAGACGTTTATTTAATATTTTGAAAGGAGTCTCCAGTATCAGCTGTTTATCAGTTAGAGATAAAACTATTGAACTTAATTCATTTTAAAAGCAATTTTTTAAGGATAGGGTTATGAGAAAAAATATATATAAAAAAACAAACAAACAAGCATATAAATATATATATATATTTATACTCCTCCTTGGCCTTCCTCTTTGCCTCCTGCCTGGCAGCTCCATGTCCAACATTCTCCTACCAATATACTCACTCTCCCTCCTCTGAACATGTCCAAACCATCTTAATCTGGTCTCCCTAACTTTGTCCCCCAAACGTCCAACATGAGCTGTCCCTCTGATGTACTCGTTCCTAATCCTGTCCAATCTTGTCACTCCCAAAGAGAACCTCAACATCTTCAGCTCTGCTACCTCTAGCTCTGACTCCTGTCTCTTCCTCAGTGACACTGTCTCTAAACCATACAGCATGGCCGCTCTCACCACTGTCCTGTACACCTTCCCCTTGATTCTCGCTGATATTTTCCTCTCACACAGAACTCCCCACACCTTTCTCCACCCATTCCAACCTGCCTGCACTCGCTTCTTTACCTCTTTCCCACACTCTCCATTACTCTGGACTGTTGACCCCAAGTACTTAAACTCCTGTACCTTCTTCACCTCTTCACCCTGTAACCTTACTGTTCCACTTCCCTCCCTTTCATTCACACACATGTACTCAGTCTTACTACCACTGACTTTCATTCCTCTTCTCTCCAGCGCAAACCTCCACCTCTCCAGGTTTTCCTCCACCTGCTCCCTGCTCTCACTACAGATCACAATTTTCATCTGCAAACATCATTGTCCAAGGAGACTCCTGTCTGACCTCCTCTGACAACCCGGTCCATCACCATAGCAAACAGGAAGGGGCTCAGAGCCGATCCCTGATGCAGTCCCACCTCCACGTTTTAACTCCTCTGTCTGACCTACAGCACACCTCACCACTGTCCTGCTCCTCTCATACATGTCCTGCACCACTCTGACATACTTCTCTGCTACTCCTGACTTCCTCATACAGTACCACAGCTCTTCTCTTGGCACCCTGTCATACGCTTTCTCCAAGTCTACAAACACACAGTGCAACTCCTTCTGACCATCCCTATACTTTTTCCATCAAAATTCTCAGAGCAAAAATTGCATCTGTTATGCTCTTTCTGGGCATGAAGCCATACTGCTGCTCACAAATTTCCACTACCTTCCTTAACCTAGCTTCCACTACTCTTTCCCATACCTTCATTGTATGGCTCATCAACTTTATCCCCCTATAGTTGCTGCAACTCTGCACGTCACCCTTATTCTTAAAGATCGGCACTAACACACTTCTTCTCCATTCCTCAGGCATCCTCTCACTCTCTAAAACCCTGTTGAACAAACTAGCTAAAAATTCCACTGCTGCCTCTCCTAGACACTTCCAGACCTCCACCGGGATGTCGTCAGGACCAACTGCCTTCCCACTTTTCATCCTCTTCAAAGCCTTCCTGACTTCATCCTTTCTAATCTTATCTACTTTCTGTTCCACAGAGTTCACCCCTTCTACTCTTTTTTCCCTCTCATTTTCCTCATTCATCAGCTCCTCAAAGTATCCCTTCCATCTCCTCTGTACACTCTCCTCACTTGTGAGCACCCTTCCATCTCTATCCTTAATAACTCTAACTTACTGCACATCCTTCCCATCTCGATCCCTCTGCCTAGCTAACCTGTACAAGTCCTTCTCTCCTTCTCTAGTGTCTAACCTAGTGTACAACTCGTCATATGCCTTCTGCTTGGCCTTAGACACCTCCCTCTTCACGCTGTGCTGTAACTCCTTGTATTCTTGTCTATTCTCTTCAGTCCTGTCCATGTCCCACTTCCTCTTGGCTAACCTCTTCCTCTGGATACTATCCTGAACTTCCTCATTCCACCACCAAGTCTCCTTATCTTCTTTCCTCCTTCCAGATGACACACCCAGCACCTTTCTCCCTGTCTCCCTGATCACTTCTGCTGTAGTTTCCCAGTCATCTGGCAGCACTACCTGACCACCCAGAGCCTGCCTCAACTTCTGTCTAAATTCCTCACAACATTCCTCCTTTTTCAGCTTCCACCACTTGGTTTTCTTCCCTATCTTTGACCTCTTCTTCTTACAGACCATCAAAGTCATCCTACACACCACCATCCTATGCTGTCTGGCTACACTCTCTCCCACTACCACTTTACAGTCACTAATCTCTTTCAGATTGCCTCTTCTACATAGGATGTAGTCTACCTGTGTGCTCCTACCTCCACTCTTGTAAGTCACTCTATGCTCCTCCCTCTTCTGAAAATAAGTGTTAACCACAGCCATGTCCATCCTCTTAGCAAAGTCCACTACCATCTGTCCTTCAAGGTTCCTTTCCTTAACTCCAAACTTGCCCATCACCTCCTCATCACCTGTGTTCCCCTCACCAACATGTCCATTAAAATCCGCTCCTATCACCACTCTCTCACCCGTGGGAATACTCTCCATCACCTCATCTAATTCACTCCAGAATCTCTCTTTGTCCTCTAACTCACAACCTACCTGTGGGGCATAACCACTAACAACATTCAACATCACCCCTTCAATCTCTAACTTCAGACTCATCACCCTGTCTGACACTCTCTTCACCTCCAGGACATTCCTCACAAACTCCTCCTTCAGGACCACACCTACCCCATTTCTCTTACTATCCACACCATAATAAAACAGCTTGAATCCTGCTCCTATACTACGAGTCTTGCTACCCTTCCACCTGGTCTCCTGTACACACAGTATATCCACCTTCCTTCTCTCCATCATATCAGCCAGCTCTCTACCTTTCCCTGTCATAGTACCAACATTCAGAGTTCCTATTCTCAGTCCTACACTCTTACCTTTCCTCTTGA
Source organism: Hemibagrus guttatus (assembly GCA_033459395.1). NCBI lineage: Eukaryota > Metazoa > Chordata > Actinopteri > Siluriformes > Bagridae > Hemibagrus > Hemibagrus guttatus. The sequence goes on from JAUCMX010000017.1 coordinate 22,589,750, forward strand.
AAATGAAATGAGAATGAAATTATATTATATTATATTATATTATATCATATTATATTATGCTTTTGAAATTATTTAAATATTATTTACATTTTTAATTTAGACAAATGTAAGAATTTGCTTAAAATTTCCAGAACATAATGGTATTTTATAAAAAAAATGGAATGAAGGATTTGATATTTTTCTTTGAACATAAAGAGGAAAAAAAAACTTTGTGTGTATTTAGTAAATATCATAAATATAGCCTAATTATCTAATAAGACTTTTTATTATCTGGTGCAATAAATACATTTTTAATGATGAAACATTATTATAATAAAAATATGATTCAAATTTTTTATTGACTTAAACTGGATTTCTAGCAGAGGATAATTCAGCTCCTTATCTCGATTATTTGAAGTCTGAGGCTTAAATAAAGGTTTTGAATAAAAATAGTCTTAGATTATTGAACATTAAATAAATAAGTAAATAAATAGAGAAAGTTCACTTTTTTGTTCTTGTTTGTTCTTTAAAAAAAAATCATCTACATGTCTCAGTTTTTAAGTTTGAATGCTCGATCTTTCATCAGTTGATCCTACAGAATTCCCAGAATTCCCATTCTGGATAAGTGTTAAATTGTTTTTTTGGGAAACGCTGCTGTTTTCAGGTCATCAGGGTCAGACAGTGAACTGAGGATCTTTCTTCAGTTTTGCTCAATTAACTCAACATCATCTGACACACACACACACACACACACACACACACACACACACACACACACACACACACTATCAACATGGTTTTTCTTGGAAATGGTAGAGGCGGGTGACACAATCTGTCAGAGATGCTCTCATGTGCTTTTGTTACGAAGAAGCAGAGGAACTCTGTTAGAGCTTCCTGTGTTAGCGCGCTTAGAGGAAGCGGCTCGCGTTCTTGGAATTCTGTGGAAAAAAATACACGCCTGCTGACTAAACTTCACTGGCTGTGGTGCAACACCGGGTCACACCTCCGATTTCCCGACAGTTTCATCTTTGCTTAGAATCTGATCACAACACTCGCTTTTCTCCACGTCCAGCGTCTCTCGGCTAAATCCTCTCGAGTTCACAGTTAGCGAAAAAAAGAACCCGTCGCGGAGGCAGAGACAGATCAGGCAGAAAATGTGCGATGCTAAACATTTGCATTAGCGATTCACAGTCAGCATGAGATATTTATTTATTTAATATTATTATTTTTTTTAACGTATTTGCGTTTCCTGAAGCACAATATGCTTTCGAAGGAGTTCTGCATGTTAAAAAAACAGCAAAAAAAAAATTATAAAAAAAAGAGAGAGAAAAGGTCGGGCCTAGCAGCTGTGCTCGGGAGCGAAAGTGAATATCCAGCTTCATTTCGCTGCTTTTATTTATTTCTTTTCCAGAAATGTTTACTGTTGCAAAAATAACATGAGAGAGAAAGAGAGAAAGGGAGGGAGAGAGAGAGAGAGAGAGAGAGAGAGAGAGAAATACTGCTTGGGTTTTGAATTTCTCTTAATGTGTCTTGATGACGATTCCAAAATCTGAAATCCAATCGGAAAATAATTAGGGAATTAGCGGGGAATCGATATAGCTCGCTGTAGCGTGACATGTTCTTGCTTTGCACATCGGCCCTCCTCGGTTCCCCTGTTTCCCTCCACAGTCCCCTTGGTTCCCTCCGGTCCCTGAGCCTCAGGGCTCGAACTTCACGTTCATAACCCCAAAACGATCTGTTCACTCGCCATCTCTGGGGATTCGTACTTGACCGTTTTCACAGTGTAGCTCTTTCCGTTTCGTCCTGGTGTAATTTGATTCGACGTTCCCGGCTTTCCCTGCTAATTCCCTCCTCCTCAGGTTTCAGCTAATGCACTCTGAAACCTTTTACTGCTCTGAAATTCTGCTTTCATTGACTTTTTATCTATCTATCTATCTATCTATCTATCTATCTATCTATCTATCTATCTATCTATCTATCTATCTATCTATCTATCTATCTATCTATCTATCTATCCATCTATCTATATATCTATCTAATCCATCCATCCATGTTATGATTAAACCTGAGGAGTAAAAATACATGACGCAGGGATCAGGAACGTTCCGGCAACAGAGATGCCGACACCAGGCGTATCACCTTGTTTGTTTGTTTGTATTTAATGGATTGAAAATTTATTTTCAAAATTTTATATTAAATTTAGAATTTTAAATACCTGATATTTTAATCTCATAAATAATATTTACATTTTATAAATAATAAATGTCCCTGATATTTTACAAAATATTACAAAATGAGTCTGTAGACATGTGAACATATTTCGACATGTAAACTTTTATAAATTAGAAATTTATTATAGAAATTATAGATATTTTATTATGTAGATATTATTACTATATATATATTATTTTTTTTAAACTTGAGAGAGAAACCTCATGACATAAAACATAATGATATAATGATGTAAAATTGAAATAAAATAAAAAAAAGTATAAATACAGATATAAAAAAAATTAAAAAAATATTTTTTATATTTTTAAAAAATATAAATACATTTGTTGGTATTTATTTTTGGCTAGATTTGAGAGAAAAAAGTTAAATAAAATTAAAACAGTTAATAATTATAAAACTAATTTGAATTAAATTATTTAGTATTTATTAATTAAAAATATCAAAATAATTAAATATATTATAAACACATATTATATATTATACTATTAATTGTTATATAATTATTAATTAATTAATAATTTATTATTTAAAAATAAAATTATTTTTGAGCAAAAAAACACCACATGATCTTAGGGACATTTTTTGTGTGAATATTTTTAAAGGTTTTTTTCTGGATGCAGTGTGTGAGCAGTGAGAGCTGCTCGTTATTATCCTAAAATCTTCCTGGTTCGGAGCCTCAGCAGAGGAAAGCGTTTGTGCTGAAACGTGATGTTCATCATGTAAATTCCTGGAACGTTCTTCTTCCTGAGAACCTCAGCGTTTCCTCCTGAAACCATATTTCACTCGGAGCGAGTTCCTCTTTTACAGCTGCAGAGGGCTTAGGGGTCACACCGGGGTCACGCCGGGGTCACGCCGGGGTCATGCTGCAGCACTACTCTCCTGTTCTTTTTCTGTTCTCTTCAAATTCCATCTTCAGAAGGGATTTCCACTTAGAACCCTGCTGTACAGTTCTACATAGAACAACATCAAGCGCTGTTCTTCTGAACACTCCTAGAAATAAAGAGCTTTCATGGCTTTGCTGGACAGTTAAGAGTTCTTCGACTCCTCAGGGTGTTCTACTGTATGTAGAACCCACTCTATTGAAATCAAAGAACCCTCAAGAACTCTAGATGAAACCTTTTTATTTCTAAAACTGTACTGTTTGTAATTTAAGTCATCCCTATACTCTCAATGAAAACTGATGAAAGCTAGAACCTTCAAGTGTTATTTGATTTGATTCTTAATCATTTTTTTGGAGAACCCTACAACAGTGTGTCTTTCTGTAGGAACGGCTAATGGTTCTAGGCAGAACCCTAAATCAGAGGGTTTTCCAATTAGTGAAAAGTTAAAAAAAAAAGTTTCACTGAAACCTGTATCATCATCATCATCATCATCATCACCATCATCAGCCAGATCCACTCATCTATTCCACTATGAACAGCTTCTCTTAGAACCATTGCTCTAGAACCTAACAGTGTCCACCTTTAGTTATATTTCCATCTATATTGTTTATAAAGATCATGTTCTCAAATGAAAATGGTTCTCTAGTAAGAACCACATCACTCTAGACAGATGCCCTGAGCACTGGCATAGCATCTGAGAACCAAGATCTAGAACCTAAGCCAAAATGAATATAAACAGGGAAGATCACCAATAAACTACATCTTTAGATTCCTCTCTGATTGAAACCTGCAGCGCCATCATCATGAAGCTGATCCATTTCCCTACTGACAAGTTGTTCAGCTTCAGAGAACCCAAGTTCTAGAACCTGACGAATAAGGATAATGATGTGACACATGTACAACATCAATGTATTAACAATCTTAGTCTAGAACTAAGGTTAAGAACCTGTAGCTATGGTCACCTATAGCTCCTAAACCAGAACTTTTGCTAACGTTGAGAACACTGAGAACCAGAACCCTGAGATCTAGAACCTAAAAGTGTCAGAAATGTGTAGAAACAACACAGATCATAAAATACCTTCTTTTAATTGTTAACCGTCATAACACAGTCATGACCTGGACTCGCTTTTCACTGGAGCAGCATCTGCGAAACAGAGAACCGAGAACCGAGATCTAGAACTGGAGCCAAAATGGTGATTGGAAATGCTGCAAATCATGCCGATAATATTAATAAACTTTATCCCTCAATCGACTGCACTGATTGAAACTTCATCACCATCATGAAGCAGATCCATTCCACCGATGAACATCTGAGAAGAGATTCTGAGAGAACCAGAGATCTAGAGCCAACCTAATACTGATCATCATCATCATCATTGATCACTATTATCACACATCACTATCACATATCACTAATCAGACCTCAACAAAATGTTACTGAGAGCAGGATAATGAAATGAGGTCTGGAGGAACCCTCGCCCCCTTGTCCCCTCGTCCCCTCCGCCCTTAGGTCCGGATTGTAACGGAGCCCTTATTTAGCGTCCAGAGCCATTGGTGTCGGCGGCCGGCGATTTGTCCTTGTCTAATTACAGCGGCGGGCGGCTGCTCCCTTCTCCCCGCGTGCTCATGACTAATGGAGGGCGCCGGCGATGGATGAGGACTGGACCGAGCGGCGCAGGGTGATTTGTGGACCAGCCAGTCTTTCATTGGCTCTCGCCCATTTGTCTTCCTGAGGTTAGCCGTGTGTGTGTGTGTGTGTGTGTGTGTGTGTGTGTGTGTGTAGCTTCTGGCCAGAAAATGGTTTAGAATTACTTCCCGTTTTTCGTGCACTTTCATCCCAGGCCAAGACTTTTTCTTTCTTTCGTTTTTTTTAATCCTTTGTTGTTGTCATCTTTTTTTGGTTCCCATGACAACCGGATGATGTAAGATATGACAGGAACCTTGATGACTGTGTTTTTACGACAACGTTTTCATCTCTGTCGGTTTGAGGCGAGGCCTTACGTTACATGCTGATGATTTGTCGAACGCTGGGGAAAGGCTGCGGCGCTCAGACGTCCTCCGTGGATTTGTTCTGTCGTTGCTGTCTGTCAAAAGACGAGAAAAATCGATATGGGTTACACGTCCGAGTGACACGTCCCGCTCGCTGGTTACGTCGCTCTGTACACATGCAACCTTTTTATGTCTATGACCTATTTTTTTTTTTTAATTCTTATTCATTTATCTTGCTTTCTTCACTCACTTTTCTGTTTACTTGTTAGAAAAAATAAATTATTTGTGTTCTTAATATATTTCATAAATAATAATAATAATAAATATTAATATTATAAATAATAACATTTAATAATTTTTCTGAAATAATAACAAAAATGCCACATATTCCAAGAGTCCAAAAACCTATAGCACTTTGCATGAAATTAATAAAAAAAATATTTAAATCACAATAATAAACAAACTAAAATCCTCACTAAGTGATTCATCATAAAATTGTCAATAAATAAATAAATTGTGTTTTATTGTTTAAGACAATTTATTATTTTTTCCTATCTTCATTCTCAGTTATTTTTTTAAACAACAAAAAAAATGAATAATATTATAGATTTTAAAATAAAAACACTAAGGAAACATTCGGATCCCAAAAGCTTGTGGAAAAACTCCAGTCGCAGGCCACACCCCCACAACTCCCGTATCGATTTTCACGACTTTTTCCCACTCTGCCCTGCTGCTATTTTTTTTTTTTTTTTTTTTACCTCTTCCCTTTTTTTCAGTAAATAAACACCAGATTTGTCTCTCTGCAGTCGTCTGTGGAGGCTCGGAGTCCTCGGGTCAGGATCGGATCAGGATCATGATTCATTCAGCCATCTTACGGCCGGAGACTTTAAGGCCCAGCGCTCCTGACCCCAAACCCTGTAAGCCTCGCCGGTGCTACATCACTTCCTGTCAGCCACCTGGCAGAACAATACACGGCCCTGAATTTAGAAAAAAAAAAATTCCCTCTTCACATCTCAGCTTCCAAATGCTGCGTTCTCCACTTCTACTGAACAAACTCTACATTTAATAATAAAAAAATAATTAAAAAAGCCTTACGATATTTTAAAAAAGGTCAGAGTACCAAAGACGCTGTTGAGTTCTCGATTCTGATTGGTCAGAAGGTTTTAAATCGTTTTCTAAATCACAGGCTCGCGTTAATGCGCTTCTTCGCTCTGACCCGTTATCGTTTCTATGGTAACGGCTCATTCGCAAGGACGTGCAAAGTAAAGTCACGTAAAGTCTTTTATTTTTTATAACGCAGTGCTTTTCCCAAGCTTTCTTTAAAAGCGTGTTAAAAAAAAATCTTTTGAGAAAATCTGAATTTATGGACTTGAATCATCTTAAAGCTGTCCTGCTGTGTTTTGCAACAGTTTATAAATAAATAAATAAATACATAATAAATAAGTTAAGTAAATAAAAAAAAAATATATAAAGAAATATTTTTTAACAAGATTTCAAATGCAAAGAAAAACCTCCATAAAATATAAAAACATTTAATGAAATTACATTTTATTTATAAAATTTGCCTTTTTATCATCATCATCATCATCATCTGTGTACTGTACACGGTCACACCAAGACTTTACGATTCTGAGAGGCAAAAATGACCAAAACAAATGTTATTTTTCTGATTAAACAGATAAAAAAAAAAAAAGTTTTCCTGAAGTAAGGAGATGTTTATGTACATCTCATTGATGGAAGGAGTCTCCACTGTCAGCACTTTCGTGTAAAAGCGGTGAAATGACATTTTTCTTTCTTTTATTAACTGTTCATAGCTAGGAGGCATTGGTGGCTCAGTGGTAGGTTTCTCGCCTATCATGCGGAAGGCCTGGGTTCGATTCCAGCCAGTGCCTCAACCCCAGCCACTGGATGCAGTGCCGGTCCCAAGCCCGGAAAAAATGGGAGGGTTGCGGCAGGAAGGGCATCCGGCGTAAAACCTGTGCCAAGTTGTTGTGCGGACCAGTCGGTCCGCTGTGGCGACCCCGAACAGGGAGCAGCCGAAAGCAACTTCTTCTATTAACTGTTCATAGCTGCTATAACGGAAGCGAGAAACAGGAGCTAACTTGTTGTGCTAACATTAAACGTAACAGTTCTGTAAGAAGGAGATCATCGTGATCGTTGGTATGTCGCTGTGGTTTTAGAGGAATAAAACACTTTAGGAAAATATTCAGCTTTAGAGAGATGACCTTGACTCCGCCTCATTTTTAAAAAAATTAGTGATGTGTAAAATGCTCTGGAGATGGACGGTGAATTGTGTGTTTATGAGTCGCAGAGTTACGCTGTTAAATCCATCACGTCCTGGTTAAGACACATGTACAATAGGTGTTAAAGCGCAGAGGACTCATCACACCTCGACTCAGCGCCGCTTCCTCGATCCGACGAGTGAAACCCCGGCGTGGGAATGTGAAAGAACGCAGAACTTTGTCCGTCACGTCCTGTGATGAAAACCTATTAACGCGGCCGCAGCGTAAACAGGACGGTCGACCTTCGACCTTCCTCGCCGCCTCGCTCGGGCCGCTCCGCTGCTTCTCCTGCATTTCCCCCACTGCTCTGTATTTTTTCGGCATTGGATTAGCGAGTCCAATCTATCACATCTCTCGGGTGAAGGCAGGAGGATCGATATGTCAGAGCCCAAACACCACCAACATGCAGTTATGATGATGTTGGCGGGGATCGCGTTACAGTGCAGCGAGCACGGGATCGAACCCGGCCTGCCAGGGGAGCTGACGGAAAGCATGAATCACCATTAGGAGAGCTGTTTTCAACACACACACACACACACACACACACACACACACACACACACACACACACACACACACACACACACACACACACACACACACACACACACACTCTTCAAAACCTTCATCCTCTCTTTCAGCAAAATGTTCACAAAATATCACTACAGGTGAAAAAAGACAATTTTTTGAAGTCTAACATATTTCTTGTACACTGAATTATTTCACCGTTGTATAATCACGGCCATCACATCGGATTTAAGCTTTAAGCCCCACCCATAAATCAATCAGCCAATCAATCAATCAGTCAGTGTTTACAGTATGTGACTCTATCATATGGTTTAACAAAACACAACAAAAATAAATCGCTGACGAAAAAAAAAAAAAACCAGCCAAACTTCCACAAGCATCTAATTCTTTCTGCTGAAAATCATGCTTGTTAATCGATATTTTAAATAAAAAACATATTATTAAAATGATAAGACGTTTGTTTCGGTTTTCTTGGAGTCATACCACGCGACGATCTGAACCGAGGCAGAAGAATCAGGACACAGAGATCACTTTTTAATCACTGACCTGGGATCACTGCATCATTAACATCAATTTAAATATTTTTTTAATGATGTAATATCCTGTCTGTTGTTCATGCCAGAATAAAAGTCTATCGTTTTTGGTCGTGACTTTTGAGAAAATCGGAATTTCTGGACATTAAACCTGTCCTTGTTGCAACGTTTTATGAAACATTTATGTAAAATGTTTCAAATACATATATAAAAATCTTATTTTTGTTTTAATTTAAAACTTTAGATATTCTAGATGAATATGATAGGCATCATGTTGTAATAAAATGTTTATTTATTTAAAAAGACACAAAACAATGCATGTGATTTATTTAAAAATAATTCATTAATACAGAGGTGATGGGAAAACCTCAGGAAAGGTCTGTTCGGTTTAAGGAATTTTAACAAATATCATAAACTTTTACAATTTTACAAAATTAGAAAAAAAAAAGCCTAAAGAAACTCTGAGTAGAATTTATATACATGTTTATCATGCATATTTATTTATTTATTTACAGCTGCTTTCACCTGCATTTTTGTGTGAAATAAGCCACGCCCCCTAAAAACATGCTCATCTGTAGGTTCTTATCTTCCAGTGGTTCTCTCTCTGTTCTCTCTTTCTCTCTCTCTTCATCTCTCTCTTTCTCTTTCTCTCTCTCTGTTCTCTCTTTCTCTCTCTCTTCATCTCTCTCTCTCTCTTTCTTTCTCTCTGTTCTCTCTTTCTCTCTCTCTTCATCTCTCTCTCTTTCTTTCTCTATCTCTTTCTGTCTCTCTCTCTCTACATCTCTCTCTCTGTCTACATCTCTCTCTCCCTCTCTCACTCTCTATCTCTTTCTGTCTCTCTCTCTGTCACTCTCTCTACATCTCTCTCTCTCTCTACATCTCTCTCTCTCTCTCTCTTTCTCACTCTCTCTCTTTCTGTCTCCCTCTCTACATCTCTTTCTCTACATCTCTTTCTCTCTCTCTCTCTCTCTCCCTTTCTCTCTCTGTCACCCTCTCTCTCTCTCTGTCACTCTCTCTCTCTCTCTCTCTCTCTCTCTCTCTCTCTCTCTCTCTGTCACCCTCTCTCTCTCTCTCTCTCTCTCTCTCTCTCGCTCTCTCTCTCTCTCCCTTTCTCTCTCTGTCACCCTCTCTCTCTCTCTGTCACTCTCTCTCTCTCTCTCTCTCTCTCTCTCTCTCTCTCTGTCACCCTCTCTCTCTCTCTGTCACTGTCTCTCTCTCTCTCTCGCTCTCTCTTTCTCTCTTTAATAATCTTTCTACATGGCACCTTTAACGCTTCCTTTAATGCTAAAACGATTAAACTCTGAACTCACAGGCAACATGATTGACAGTTGAGTGGACCACGCCTCCTTTTTCTGATTGGTTAGAGGGCTGCGTCTTCCTGTTGTTGAGCAATTTCATGTTTACTGATGTAACGCTTTTAACTTTTGCCACAAACCAGATGTGATAAAATTTAAAGAGAAGCAATTTCTCCATAATGAACAAGGAACTGCGACATGTGCTAGCATCAAGTTTTTACATAAACTCAAAAATTTGTATCACTTTACTCTTAAAAGTAACCTTCAGTGTCGTATTGTATATATCCATGACATATTCCAACGTCTACTGAGCTAATGATGTAAAATATTAAGCTAGACGCCATGCTAGCTAGCCTGGAAAACTTCCTACTTTCCCATCTCTCTCTCTCTCTCTCTCTCTCTCTCTCTCACCAAAAGCTGTTTAAAATCATCGACTGGAACCCGATCTGTTCCACAGCGCTAGCACTGCTAGCTCTTTAGCCTGGAATAAGTTGAGTTCAGTAACGCCATGAGTGTCTCAGGTTACCCCGTTAATGCTGTTGCGGATGCTAGCGTGTTGGACAAATAGCTCCAGCCTTAATAGCAGCCCTGTGTGTGTGTGTGTGTGTGTGTGTAATGTAATCTTTTGTATGCGTATGTATGTGGGTGTAGCGGGGGGCGGGAGGGTGGAGGCATGGATAATATTTGAGTTTACAGGATGCAATTTTCTTTAATATAAATGTCGTAATGCAATTTAGCACGGTGCGAGCGCCCGGGCCCGGCTGCGCGATTCTGCTGACGTGCTGCTTTCGGCTTTCTATGGATGAGCGGCTCTCGGGGAGTGCATTATGCATCATTTTCACCCGTTTAAAGATTAGGCGCACGGCGGAAAAAAGGCATTACACAAACAAGGAAATATGTCTTTGATTAAAATATCTTTTATCTCTTTATTGATTAAAAGGCAGAGTTTGGTAATAGAGTGCATCTGCGCCTCCTCCTGCCTCTAATGGCTTTGTTAGAGTGTTTTCTTTTGCTCTCGTCTGCTGGACCGCCTACAGTAATGGGTAAATTTACTCTGCCGCCGCGTTATCAGACTTTCTGAGGCATTAGGACGGATGAGAAATGAAAGGTTTTTTTCCTCTTTTTGTTTCTGATGCAAATCGGTCGTTCTTTTAAAGCTGGAACTATTTAAAAGGAGAAGTGGTGAAGTTTAACAGCGTCTATGATATAAAGAACACAGCGAGCAGGGATGGAGTGGGAGGTAAACGCACCGAAACATGATGTTTCATTTAGAGTTAGGAAAAAGGTTTGGAATTCTGCCCCACAGATGACGATCCTGCGTGTCCTTCGACATCTCTACGATCATGCGACGTCTCAAAAACATCAGATTAGATTTTAATTCATTTGAAACCGATCCAAAATGGGGTCAAGGTCACAGCAAGGTCAAATATCAGAAATAGTTTTTTTCTCAAACGTAAGCAGAAGTTCTCGAGAAAGCTCGAGTCTTAACCAAGAGAGGTACACAAAGCTAATCTTTTCAGAAACGATCGCAATAAAAATACAGTAATGCAAGACAAAGTGTGCACAATGTTTAACTCCGAAACCAAAAAAAAAGAATTTTCCTCCTGTTCTTGTCGTGTCCATGTTGATGATTGAGTGTCTTTGTCATGTCCCACTCCACAGTGGAGGTTAATATGAAGCTCATATGAAAGTAGACACTCATTTTTCACATTTTTTTTCCAGACCAATGTTTGTATCTTCAAAGTAAACGTTGAGATCAAACCCATCTCTGCTCTCTGAGATGCTCCGAGTGCTTGTTCATCTAAAAAGCAGCTCAGATTTCATCTTCACCCAGCAAAATTCTGTGTAAGGTTATCCAACCAAGGGAAAAACACACGTCTAAAACACACTGAAAGCCGACAGACTCGTTTAACGTCAGACTCACAGCCTGAACATCGCTCGTTTCTTTACACTGATTGAAAATGCTAACACTCTTTGCTAATCATGCTAATCAATTTATTCCTATGATTTCTGTTCCTGAGCTTTAGCTTTCCGGATCGAAACAGAGACATGAAATAAAAAAAAATCATTTATAAGTGTTAAATAACAAGAAACTGATCTGACAGAAACTGAAGTCAGAGAAGATTTCTCCCTGGATGTTAACATGAACAGATGAGTACAGTGGAACCTCGGCATAGGAATTTAATTGGTTCTGGAGGCGAGTTCTTAAGGTGAAAATGTGTATTGCGAAACGAATTTTCCCATCAGGAATAATGTAAATGCAGATAATCCGTTCCAGCCGCCTAAAATATGACCCAAACCAAGCATTCCATGTCAAGGCTCCTCACAGGAAGTCGTGCCACCAAGCTTGGGCTAAAAATAGAACAGAGCACCCACGCCACCGATCTGTCAACAAGAAAACGCCCGGAAAATCACCTAGCTTTTGAACTCATGCCGAAGGTGACGTTGGTATCGTGGGTTGATTCGCAAAACAGCTTTCACTGACTGAAAAAATGTTTCGTAAACTCGCTTCGCTTGGCTTTCCACTGACGCTAACAAGTTTTGAACGGCTCCCGGACGTACGCGCGACTTAGCCGGTGTTCGGTTCGGTTCATTTGTATGCTGAAAACACTTCATATGCCAATGCAAATTTCTTACAAAATTACAATTCATTAATTAAGAAATTAGCGTAGTGATTACAATAAATAAATAAATACCTTGAATCACTTCTCATTTCCGAGAAGGTTAAAAACGTGTAACTTACTTAAGAGTAGAAGCAAATAAAAGAATATGAACACTCGGCCCTGACACTCGTTCGATTGACAGACAAATGCAAAACAATTGTAAAAAAAAAATCCATTCTTATATTTGTATGTGGTGTTTCCACGGCAACAAACAGCATACTTGTATTGTTTAGGTTTGCATTCTGTCCTGTGATTGGTCTGTCATAGGTTATGATGCATTCATAAGGAGTTATAAACATTGTTATACTTGTTTGACGGATATTCCGCAACAACGAATGGTGCAATTAAAGGATAAGAAGTGTCTTGTTCTTTAATAAATAAAATAATTTCAGGGGAGTTCTCTTACATCACAACACTCCAGGTTTTTTTTTTTTTTTTTTTTTTTTAATTCTTTCCGTCTGAACATCAATCATTTTGGCATCCGATCGAATTTGGCGTCCTGCCGATGAAGCGGTCTGTAACTCTGAGGAGAGGAGACGACTCGCTTGAGTCTGAAGAAGCAAGTTGATGAAGAACAGATGGAGATTCGCTCTTTAATTAACCCGGGCGAATGGGACGGCTGGGAGTGGGTCCTCGGCCCGTGAAGTTCACCCGACGTTCCTACGCTCGGCTGAGGGGAGCGGGTCGACTCCGCCGCCATCGAGCGGCGTTTTATTTCTCATTAGCAGGAGACAAAACTGCTGGGGGATGAAATTCGCTAACAGGAATTAAAAGTGCATTAGAACATCGGAGAGACTCGTTTCTGCTAACAGTTTTATTAGCGCTTTGACCTTTCTGTTCATTAGAGGAGTTGATAGGAGGGAGTGTGTGTGTGTGTGTGTGTGTGTGTGTGTGTGTGTGTGTGTGTGAACACTGTGTGAGACACTAGCATGAATTCATCTCTTCAGTGACTTCAGTGTTAAGTTTGTGCACTTTTTTCCCCCCGATTAACACCTCACTACACTTTACACACACAACCTTTCATTTCAACATCACTTGTAGATTTTTATTAGAGTTTATTTAGAATTAATTACTAAAAGCATCCAGATGTCCAACCACATCAGGTACGTTCTCATTCTCAGCGCTCTCACCATCGTGTGGTGAAGCTCCATCATCACCTAGGTTTCCATTCAAAGCTTTCTTTCTTTCTTTCTTTCTTTCTTTCTTTCTTTCTTTCTTTCTTTCTTTCTTTCTTTCTTTCTTTCATGCAGTGAAATGTTTAGTGAAAAAAAAGTAAACATATTTAACATAAGAAAGGAAATGATTAGAATGACGCTCTCTGGTGTCACCTGGATGTGGCCGGGTTTCTGCTTAGAGTCTGGTTTCCGCTCAAGGTTTCTTCTTCCTCATATCGTTTCAGGAAGTTTTTCCTGCACCACCATCACCTCTGGTTAAATATAAATTTTAAACTTTGCTAATCTGAGTTTTTACATTTTTTTGTCAAGCTGATTTTTGCGACAATGTCCGTCACTACGATTTACAATACTCGATTTACAAGCACGGTGGCTTGGTGGTCAGCACGTTTGCCTCACACCTCCAGGGTTGGGGGTTCGATTGCCGTCTCCGCTGTGTGTGTGTGTGTGGAGTTTGCATGTTCTCCCCGTGCCTCGGGGGTTTCCTCCGGGTACTCCGGTTTCCTCCCCCAGTCCAAAGACATGCATTGTAGGTTGATTGGCATCTCTAAATTGTCCGTAGTGTGTGTGTGTGTGTGCCCTGCGATGGGTTGGCACTCCGTCCAGGGTGTATCCTGCCATGATGCCCAATGACGCCTGAGATCTGCGGCTCCCCGTAACCCGAGTGTAGATCGGATAAGCGGTAGACAATGAATGAATGAATATTTTATTGTTTTTAAATAATTTTACAAAATTAAGTTTGTAATAAAAGTAAAAGGTCTTTAACGCCTGATCTCAGGCTGGCTTTCCAGTATCACACACACATTGTGAACATTTGATCCTCGGAAGAACTCGGGTGTGATGTAAAGTGTTGTTTGTGTTGTTGCGGTTCTCCGCTCTCTGGTTCCGCGCTTGTTATTGGGGGAAAGCGTGAGTTACACAGCAATTTCCTCTCGCCTTGCTCTCTGTGTAATTAGGACCTGTAAGAAATGAAATAACATTGATGCGGGGATCGATACGGCTGATCTATCGTGAAATCCAACGCGGCTATCGACGTGGTGAGGAAACGCTACGATTAAGAGAAGTGGAGAGAGAGAGAAAGAAAGAGAGAGAGAGAGTACAGTAGTAAGGAGGAGGAGGAGGAGGAGGAGTGAGGGACAGGATGCTCTTTATCTCCCTGCTTCAGTGTGGAGAAATCCTATGAAAGCCTTTAATTAATTCATACATTGTTAATGAACACGGATCAGGATTATGCCAGAGGAGAGAAAAACACAATTAGAGATATCAGGCTAATGATTTTTTTTTTACACATCGGACATTGGCAACTGTGTATTTATTGGCACTTTAAATTGTACTAAAGAGTGTGTGTGTGGGTGTGTGTGTGTGTGTGTGTGTGTGGATGTGGGACTAAAAATGCAGTCAGTGTTAAAGAAGATATCATGCAGATGTGAGAAAATTCATTAAATATTCCCGCTTTCGGGATTCTGATCGGTCGTTACTATAGCAACAGCTCGTACGGCGGACCAGGGTTTTTGCACAAAACATACAAAGTCGTTGATACTTGGCGTTTTCTGTTTGTCCTCTCCCCTGGTTTTGCCCCCCATCAGACCGACCCAGCCAATCCTGGCCCTCGACAGCAGGTACGCAATGGCATACGAAATACGCAAATATGTTACATCAGAGTTTTTACTTGTATTAAGCTAAACTTGTCCGACACGCAAGATGAGAAGGTGGGTCTGTTGTCCGTCATTCTGAAAGCTCCGCCCCCTACACTTCGATTCAGACAGTCTGTCTGATGCATCGAGTCGAGTCGAGTGCGTTTTTGGGGCGTGGCTTTAGAGAGGTTAGGTTGAAAAACAGCTTCAGCAAACCGGAAGCGATCCCGATCCGATCTCGAGTTGCTAATGGTTTCCATGGTTTCTATTGTAGCGACTGGCTTGTGGAAGAGTGTAGCTGCGTCCCACACACACTGTGCACTACACACTTCCACTATGCACTGTGTTCTCTAGCGTCATCGTGTCGTATCATCTCAGATGAAACGCTGGTGCTTTTTTACTCACAGGAAGTTGAAGCTGTTTCACATTTGATGGCAAATGATGGCGTTAAATGCATGTAACGGGACACGGCTACAGTAGCTTTGGCAAAAATACGTGGGTTTTTAACAGGTTGAATAATAAATCACACAACGTGAGATCATTTAAAAGACATCTCATTCACTGGAGTGTCGTCAAACATCTGGAATTTATTTATCCAGTGTCGTGGCCTGGTAGCCCCGCCCCTCTTCCACTATGCAAGCAAACTTGTGAGAGTTAAGAGCATGAACAACATCCAGACTTGTGTTTTTGGGTGAATAAGTGCAGCGTCCCGGGTCCTGAAGTGCACTTCTTTATGTGTGATTTGGGACACAACCTTTATGTTTGCCAAAACAATGAGCCTGTGAAGCTACCTTTAACCGCTTTAACCGATCCAAATATCTGTAAGTTTGGATTTAAATGATATAAGTGGGCGTGGCCTAAACTGAACGTTTTTTTTATTTTGTTATATAGATAAAGCTTTAGGAATAATTTGCATTTTGTTTGGAGCTTCTTCCGGTATTCCTAGTTGGTTCCCAAAATGTCTCAACATGGAAGTGGAAATTTCCCGCTTGTATTAAGAAAACAAAACCCCAAAATGCATAAATGAACAATTCAGCTATTTTATTCACGTCTCTTTTTATTTATTTAGAGCATTTCTTCTGACCAGAAACAAGAAATAAAGGAAAAACTACAAACAAACAAACAATAAACCTAAAACAAGAGATCTTGGTTTTTTTTTATAATTAAAATGAAAAAAGGAGGAGGAATTTTTGTATAAATTGCATCTGGGCAGTGAATCACGATTTTCTCTCTTTAAAATAAAAATAAAATCATTATATCTCGCCTCTGTCTGTTTTCAGCTCTGTTACATCAAACACTGACCACATAAATCAGTACAGCAGGAAAAAATGAGATAAATTGTCAGAAACATTAAAAAAAAATAAAAAAAATTAAGTTAAAGTTAAAAAATAGAGCCTTTACATTTTTAGTATTGTACATGTGCGTTACACTATGTACAATACTTATTATTTATTAAAAAAATAAATTAAAAAAATTCTGCCCTGAGTGTCCAGGAGAAGAGCAGAAGAGGAGAGAAAAAAGAAAAAAAAAAGAAAAAGAAGGATTGCCTTTCAGGAGTTATGAGCCATTAAATCACAACCAGGAAATCTCAAGGTTCCTCAAGAGTGCTGCACAAGGGATCTTCGGCCTCCGAGAAATATTGTTTACGGCTTAAAAGGCCCGGCGCGGGATTTATAAAAGAAACATTCATCACAGCAGGAAAACAGAACAAAACATTCCAGAAATAAATACTCACTCTATAGGTATACTTGTCACCCGGACAGCGCAATAACAAGTGAATCGGAATGGGAGATCCTTCATGCCCTGACAGCTGGCCTCCGGATCGCAGCGCTGGCCCGAGAGCACCGAGTCCGAGAAAGAGAGAGAGAGAGAGAGAGAGAGAGAGAGAGAGAGAGAGGTTGTAAAACTATAAAAAACATCACTGAACGCACCATCAGCTGCTCCTTAATGGGTTTCCCCTCGTTCCTTTCGTCTCTCCACAACCCCCTCAAAACTCCTGTAGTGTGATTTAACAGAGTCCTGCTGCTGAATGTCCGCTTCCACTTCCACCTGCTGTTCTTTATTTCATCGATCTGGAAAGATTTTCTGATATCGTTCTGAATTACACTCAAGCATCAGCCTGAATGGTGTCGAACTCTGGATTCTGATTGGTCAGAAGGTGTCGGTTCGTTCTCCAGGACTATCAAAGCACATCTGCGAATCATTCGATTGTTATTCTTTCCGTAGCAAGAAGAATGACATGTACAGCAAAAAAATTGTTGATACTGTGATGCTTTCTATAAAGAGCAATTGGAATGGAATTATGGAAGGAGTCTCCAGTGTCAGAGCTTTCCCACAGTCAGGTGGGGCTATTTACACCTGGAATATTTCCCTGTGTGATTATAAACTCAACAGAATCCTGGGTTATATAGTTAGAGGTTTCACACCGCTCACACCTGAGTATCTTCATCATCTGATGCTTCACACTCCACATTCCTAAACCCTGCTGCAATCTTCTGCTTCTTTACATATTCACAGCATCAGCAGTCCTGATCGGATAAATCCAGCTTTAAATAACGGCTCGTCTCACGCTTTCACATCAGTGAGGAACAAAAAAGTTCAGGTCTGTGGTTCTGCACCCGAGCAGGTTCTGTTATCTTTCACAGCTCCATCGTCTTTTTTTTGGCTCTTTTTAAGTTAGTTGTGAAGTGGACCAGACCTTCGTCGGTTGATATCTGGCTAATTTTCCGCACTTCCGTGATGTTCCCGGTGTGTTTCACCGTCCGACTCGATCCACCGAGCCGTTTTTGTTCGGTGTCGTTCAGCTACGTCCTGCTTTTCACCCGTTATGAGGCTGAAGCTCTGTTCACTTCCTGATTGGGTGTCTGTTGCTAAGCAACCAGCCGTAACGTTCTAACAGCTCATCGTTTCACGCTGTACACGTTTATCACCGTGATGTGGAGTTAGCGCTGTAAAAGCTCCAGAGCAGAGTTCCCTAAAATTCCGTGCTGATCCCGAACACTTCTGAGTTACACGAGTGAAACCTTCCTCTATCCGGGGTTAAAAGTAGGGTTTAGAACAACAGGAAACAGGAACATCTCACTCTTTAGCTACTTCCTGGATCAGCGCAAGACGCTAAAGAAATGAAAAGGTATCAGTGCTCTCACCACACAGAAGAGTCATACTCGGAGAAGAAGAATCTTTAAATTGGACTGATGACTTCCAGATGTTCCAAAAATTAGAATAAGACTGAAGAGGATTTGGAATTTTTGGAGGCCTGAGTTTAATTTTTTTAATAAATATATAAATAAATAAAAGCTTCTGAATTACACGTGTGAAACTTTCCTCTATCCGGGGTTGAGAACGATAAACGTTTGTTTATAGCTGCTATAACGTAAGTGAAAAGTTTTATCGATGTATGTATTTATTACTATATATCTATGTAATTATTGGAATGACGATTATTTTTCTCTGCACTCACTGTTATCTCCTGATTAATGACTATCTTCCATTTCATCGTCTTCTTCTTATTTATATGAACTTTCCTCCGTCATGTCTATCTTCTTCTACTCTTCTTCCTCCTCCTCTTCTTCCTCTCAGCCTGAACGTCGCTGTGCGCGCGAAGCTGATCGCTGAAAACACAATTAACAGCATCGATCGTTCCTTCACGTCTGTACAGCACGCCGGAGGAAAACGTCTCATGGCTTTACAGGAAGGCGTGCGGCGGGTCAATGAGCTCCAAAGCCCAGCTAAATTTAATTGTGTTGGCAGAATGAGTCTTAAAGAGGTTTCATCAAACCCTGAGGAAGTGTTCAATACGCTGCAAAGCCAGATCGATTATTATTTCAGCCATCACTGGGTTAAAGATGTGGAACCATGTTGCTAGGATTTCTTCAGCAGCCTCAGACTCGGAGGGAAAATAACGATCGCTTCATCTGATCCGTAACCGAGTCGTCTGAAGCCGTTTAGGGCTTTTAAACTGTTTAGTAAAAACACAAAATAAAGTAACTACTGAAACTAGCTGAGGTGAGGAGATCGTCAGAGTAATGATTCAATTATTTACTTTCAGTCTTTAGGGGGCACGGTGGCTTGGTGGTTAGCACGTTTGCCTCACACCTCCAGGGTTGGGGGTTCGATTCCTGCCTCCGCCGTGTGTGTGGAGTTTGCATGTTCTCCCCGTACCTCGGGGGTTTCCTCCGGGTACTCCGGTTTCCTCCCCCAGTCCAAAGACATGCATTGTAGGTTGATTGGCATCTCTAAAGTGTGTGTGCCCTGTGATGGGTTGGCACTCCGTCCAGGGTGTATCCTGCCTTGATACCTGATGGCGCCTCAGATAGGCACAGGCTCCCTGTGACCCGAGAATAGATCGGATAAGCGGTACAGACTTTCAGTCTTTAATCCAAGGAACACCGATGCATTATAACTTCGGTCAACATTATAAATATAAAAAAAAGAGATAGAACATTTTGTTTTTCTTTAAATGTTGCGTAGATATCCAGAACACACAGAGTGCTTATAACAGGGGGAAAAAACCCCCAAAACAAACAAACAAATACATAAAAAAATAACATAAAAATAAAACTACCTGGGTAAACATTTTAAACATAAGAAAACAAATTGCTCGAAACAGCAGTTTCTCCCCTTGTAAAAAAACCCAATAAAACAAACAAAAAAAATCTGGGTCATGTGGATGCTTACAGTGTTTTTTTTCCATCATTTTTTTTGTAAAAAAACAAATAAAACCCAGTGTAATATCTGCTCACGTGCTCACTACAGTCTTTCCTTAAAAAAATGATCACAAGATTAGAATTTTAGAAATATATTTTCCTTCTTTTTTAAAATAAAAAAACTTCCCCTAATGTCTGGGTCATTCAGCTACAGTATAATGGCTTTTTTATTTTTATTTTTTTAAAAAAAACCAAAAAAAACAAAACTATTTATTATTAACAAAAATCTATTTTTTCACATCACATATTCTTCCTAAATGAATAAAAAAAAAATAATTAAAAAAAAAGTCACAGCTTTTGCACATTCCTGGATTTTGCACATTACCTTATTATCTCTGGTACCTTCAAATTTCTAGTATTAGCATTTTGCATTATTTCTTGTTTATTTTTATTTATTTATTACCTTATTACATATGTTTGTGGATACTGCTCAGGATGAATAAAATATCTATCTATCTATCTATCTATCTATCTATCTATCTATCTATCTATCTATCTATCTATCTATCTATCTATATACAGTGGTGTGAAAAAGTGTTGGCCCCCTTCCTGATTTCTTATTTTTTTGCATGTTTGTCACACTTTAATGTTTCAGATAATCAAACACATTTAAATATTAGTGAAAGATAACACAAGTAAACACATCATGCAGTTTTTAAATGAAGGTTTTTATTATTAAGGGAAAACAAAATCCAAAACTACATGGCCCTGTGTGAAAAAGTCTTTGCCCCCTAAGCCTAATAACTGGTTGGTCCACCCTTAGCAGCAACAACTGCAATCAAGCGTTTTCCATAACTTGCAATGAGTCTGTTACAGCACTGTGGAGGAATTTTGGCCCACTCATCTTTGCAGAATTGTTGTAATTCAGCCACATTGGAGGGTTTTCGAGCATGACCCACCTTTTTAAGGTCATGCCACAGCATCTCAATGGGATTGAGGTCAGGACTTTGACTCGGCCACTCCAAAGTCTTCATTTTGTTTTTCTTCAGCCATTCAGAGGTGGACTTGCTGGTGTGTTTTGGATCATTGTCCTGCTGCAGAACCCAAGTTCACTTCAGCTTGAGGTCACAAACCTACCGATCTATCAGTCTGGAAAAGGTTATAAAGTCATTTCTAAAGCTTTGGGACTGCCGTGAACCACAGTGAGAGCCATTATCTACAAATGGCGAAAACATGGAACAGTGGAGAACCTTCCCAGGAGCGGCCGGCCGACCAAAATGACCCCAAGAGCGCAGCGACAACTCATCCAGGAGGTCACAAAAGACCCCACAACAACATCCAAAGAACTGCAGGCCTCACTTGCCTCAGTTAAGGTGAGTGTTCATGACTCCACCATAAGAAAGAGACTGGGCAAAAATGGTTTGCATGGCAGAGTTCCAAGACGAAAACCGCTGCTGAGCAAAAAGAACATAAAGGCTCGTCTCAGTTTTGCCAGAAAACATCTTGATGATCCCCAAGACTTTTGGGAAAATACTCTGTGGACTGACGCGACAAAAATGGAACTTTTTGGAAGGTCTGTGTCCCATTACGTCTGGCGTAAAAGTAACACCGCATTTCAGAAAAAGAACATCACACCAACAGTAAAACATGGTGGTGGTAGTGTGATGGTCTGGGGCTGTTCTGCTGCTTCAGGACCTGGAAGACTTGCTGTGATAAATGGAACCATGAATTCTGCTGTCTACCAAAAAATCCTGAAGGAGAATGTCCGGCCATCTGTTTGTGACCTCAAGCTGAAGCGAACTTGGGTTCTGCAGCAGGACAATGATCCAAAACACACCAGCAAGTCCACCTCTGAATGGCTGAAGAAAAACAAAATGAAGACTTTGGAGTGGCCTAGTCAAAGTCCTGACCTCAATCCCATTGAGATGCTGTGGCATGACCTTAAAAAGGTGGGTCATGCTCGAAAACCCTCCAATGTGGCTGAATTACAACAATTCTGCAAAGATGAGTGGGCCAAAATTCCTCCACAGCGCTGTAACAGACTCATTGCAAGTTATGGAAAACACTTGATTGCAGTTGTTGCTGCTAAGGGTGGACCAACCAGTTATTAGGCTTAGGGGGCAAACACTTTTTCACACAGGGCCATGTAGTTTTGGATTTTGTTTTCCCTTAATAATAAAAACCTTCATTTAAAAACTGCATGATGTGTTTACTTGTGTTATCTTTCACTAATATTTAAATGTGTTTGATTATCTGAAACATTAAAGTGTGACAAACATGCAAAAAAATAAGAAATCAGGAAGGGGGCCAACACTTTTTCACACCACTGTATCTATCTATAAAAAATGCTGACAGAAACACACCCTGCTGCTGCAAATATTAATATATATTACTGAAAAATAACAACAAAACCCCAAAAAACAAACAATTAACCCAGGCCAAAATCTGGGTCATGTGTCTGCTTAGAACAGCCTTCTTTCTTTAAAAAAACAAACAAAAAAACAAACAAACAAACAAACATGTAATATCTGCTCACAACAGCCTTTTTAAAATTTATAGCAAAATTCCTTTAAAGAAAAACTTCTCTATTCTCTCTCTATTACCTTATTACCTTATTACTTCCTTCCTTCCTTCCTTCCTTCCTTCCTTCCTTCCTTCCTTCCTTCCTTCCTTCCTTCCTTCCTCCCCCATCCTTCCTTCCCTCCCTCCCGCCTTCCTTCCTTCCTTCCTTCCTTGCTTCCTTCCTTCCTTCCTTCCTTCCTCCCCCATCCTTCCTTCCCTCCCTCCCGCCTTCCTTCCTTCCTTCCTTCCTTCCTTCCTTCCTTCCTTCCTTCCTTCCTTCCTTCCTTCCTTCCTCCCTTCCTTCCTTCCGTCCTGCCTTCCTTCTTGCCTTCCTCCCTCCCTCACCTAGGCCAATAAACACTCCACACAGTTTCTTTTAAACAAATAAACACCAGTCATAATCACACCCTGATGCAGTGAGTTAACACCAAACCCTTAAAAAGGTGGTTTAAAAACAGAGAGAGAGAGAGAGAGAGAGAGAGAGAGAGGGAGAGAGAGAGCTGATTATTGATTATTTATCTGAAACAGCACGACACACACAGGTTGTTATTTCTTTCATGTTGTACATGTGATGGTTGTAAAGGTCCTCAGAGGTTTCGTCCAGTCACTCACTCCTTTTATGATCGGTGAGTCCAGTGATTAGAAGTTGTGAGCATTGATAGCTGCAGAAACTGATTAATGGCAGTTTGGATAAGAGTCTATTTTTCAAGGTGGCAGTGTGTGTGTGTGTGTGTGTGTGTGTGTGTGTGTGTGTGTGTGTCTGTGTATACACTGCTGTCACACCACAGCAACAATTTAATTCTCTCCTATTTAACATGTTTAATGTACAAAAATGAACAGAATCATTAGTCTATACTGGTGTGTAGTGGTCTATATTAGTGTAAAATGGTTTATACTGGTGTATAATGGTCTATACTGGTGTATAATGGTCTATATTCGTGTATAGTCATCTATATCAGTGTATAATGGTCTATACTAATGTATAATGGTCTATACTGGTGTGTAATGGTCTATATTAGTGTATAATCGTCTATACTAGTGTATAATGGTCTATATTAGTGTAAAATGGTCTATACTGGTGTATAATGGTCTATACTGGTGTGTAATGGTCTATATTAGTGTATAATCATCTATATTAGTGTATAATGGTCTATCCTGGTGTATAATGGTCTATATTAATGTATAATGGTCTATACTGGTGTGTAGTGGTCTATATTAGTGTATACTGTTCTATACTGGTATATAATGGTCTATACTGTTGTATAATGGTCTATATTAGTGTATAATGGTTTATTGTGTGATGGTGTATTGTGTGATTCTTGTGGGATGATGGTGAGCTGGGTGATGGTTGTGTGTACTTGGTGGTGAAGTGGTGTGTACTGGGTGATGAGTGTACACTTCAAGTACACTAAATGTGCAAATTTAATTTCCTGCCTTCAGTTATTTATTTTGTGGCCAGTTTAATGAAATCCAACCATCTCACACAACATTCACTTTTTAATGAAATAAATAAGAAAGACAATTCAGATAAAATGAACTTATAAATGAAGTTCTAATTTTATAAACATACATCATATATACGTAGAAAGCTGTGGGTTGATTTTACAAGAAGGAGAGATGTGAGCTGCGATGAGGGAGAGAAACGAGAGAGATGGAAAGTGTAAAGAGATGAGAGAGGCATCGGAGGGAGGGATGAGCAGTGGGCAGATGTGTGTGTGTGTGTGTGTGTGTGTGTGTGTGTGATGGATTGCTCGGCCAGGCAAGGCCGTGGATAAGAGTGCAAACAAACTGGGTAATAAATGAAGGGGCCCGAGCGGGCCGTGATGCATGCTGCTGCGAGCCGCCGGCAATTTGTAACTCAGAAACGAGTGAGCTGACAGACGAATGAAGAGACAACATACAAGGAGAAGGAGGAGTGTGTGTGTGTGTGTGTGTGTGTGTCCACTCACCAGGGGGCTAATCAGGCCTGCGTGGGCCACTAATTCAGCCAATAATGAGCAGCGTCGAGACTCTCTGTCCCACCACAAAGCACAGGTACAAGTGAGAGAGTCAGCATGGAAAAGTGTGTGTGTGTGTGTGTGTGTGTGTGTGTGTGTGTGTGTGTGTGTATGGGGGGGTGAGCGACACAGCCAGAACACACAGCTCTTATCACTAGGATGAAAGTTGCTTAGATGCTAAAGTCTTGGGATTTTAACTGATGCTGTCTTTTCCAAAAAAGTGTTGAACATTAGCATAAACGCAGCACCAGGGAGCGCTAAAAATGGCGCTTAGCCGTCGCTAACGTGGCTAAAGGGACCAAGTGACACACACGTCGCATGTCAGACGCTTACGCAAGGACAGCCACGGCGCTAATTTATTACCCCAATGACCCAGGTGATCAAGATAAGCGCTAAATTTTTTAGCGAGTACTTTCAGACACATTAGCGAGTCTGTTCACACGCCGCTGTCACTGCAGACGTTTACACTCGCACTGCGTGACGATGACGCGAAAGCTGACACTCGCAGACTTTGAGTGAAAGATAGATTTATGCTAATACTCATGTACTGTGCTAGCTGTCAGAATGACTAAATGATGCCAGTAGGCTTTGAGTGAAAGATAAGAGCTAACAGCTAACACTGTTAGGTTATGTTAGCTGAGCATTCCAGCTCATCATTAATAGTGAAGATAAGCTAATGCTAACACATGTTCTATGCTAGCTGGCTGAAGAAATGATGCCAACTCTGAGTCTTATACTAGCAATAAAAGCTAACACTGAGTTGTGTGCTAGACTGACATTTTACGCTAACAGCCTTTAAATGAAAGAAAAGAGGAAGCTAATACTGATACTGTATGTTAGCTACATGATTCCAACATGAATATCTTATGCTAGCTGAAAGATTAGCTCATGCTAACACTGATATTGTGTGCTAGCTGCCTGAATGCCTGCATATTGCTAATAAAAGTAATGCTAATGACACAAACACTGATATCTTCTGCTAGCTGCCTGAATGACTGACTAATGCCATTAGGCTTTGATTGGCGAGGATGTTAACACTGATATTTCATGCTAGCTGAGTATACTAGCTAAATTAATGATCACCAATATTGACACTTGCGCTAGAAGCTTTCAGACGAGAGATCAAATTATGCTAACTCTGATACTGTAGACTGACTGAAAAAATACATGACACAAACACAGAAAATATTTTATGCTAGCTGCCTGAATGACTCCATGATGCTAACTCTGACATCTTATGCTAGCAGACTTTGAGCGAAGATGAAAAAGAGGAAGAGGAATACTGATACCGTATGCTAGCTTGAAGATTAGCTCATGCTAACACTGATATTGTATGCTAGCTGAGAAGGGCTGCTGACTGTATGAGCAGAAGTCATTAATATTAGCTCTTCCACTAGCTTCCTGAATGACTAGATCACACTAATGCATCTTCTTAGCGCTGTGACAGAAGTGTGCAGTTCCTCTCGCGGCTTCTGGTGGCAGAAGAACAGATGATTCATGGAGGGAAGAGTCGGAGTCACACACACTGTTAGCTCATTCACGTCAGCGTAAATCCAAACCCTCGTCTCGGTCAAGGCCACGTTATAACGAGCTTCTCTTTCAATCTCGCGCTGCTGGCGCTTAGCGCTGTCAAAAAGCCATGAAGAAGAGCAGCCACTTCTCTCTTCCCTCGTCTATCAAACAAAATTCTCCAAACTGCTGGAGTGTGTTTTAAAGAGCTTGCCATCGCTGTCACTTAAACATGGGGTTCTAGTGGAATGTTAGGTTAAACATGGGGTTCTAGTGGAATGTTAGGTTAAACATGGGGTTCTAGTGGAATGTTAGGTTAAACATGGGGTTCTAGTGGAATGTTAGGTTAAACATGGGGTTCTAGTGGAATGTTGGGTTAAACATGGGGTTCTAGTAGAATGTTAGGTTAAACATGGGGTTCTAGTGGAATTTTGGGTTAAACATGGGGTTCTTGTGGAATGTTAGGTTAAACATGGGGATCTAGTGGAATGTTAGGTTAAACATGGGGATCTAGTGGAATGTTAGGTTAAAGATGGGGATCTAGTGGAATGTTAGGTTAAACATGGGGTTCTAGTGGAATTTTGGGTTAAACATGGGGATCTAATGGAATGTTAGGTTAAACATGGCGTTCTAGTAGAATGTTAGGTTAAACATGGGGTTCTAGTGGAATGTTAGGTTAAACATGGGGTTCTAGTGGAATGTTGGGTTAAACATGGGGTTCTAGTGGAATGTTAGGTTAAACATGGGGTTCTAGTGGAATTTTGGGTTAAACATGGGGTTCTTGTGGAATGTTAGGTTAAACATGGGGATCTAGTGGAATGTTAGGTTAAACATGGGGATCTAGTGGAATGTTAGGTTAAAGATGGGGATCTAGTGGAATGTTAGGTTAAACATGGGGTTCTAGTGGAATTTTGGGTTAAACATGGAGATCTAATGGAATGTTAGGTTAAACATGGCGTTCTAGTAGAATGTTAGGTTAAACATGGGGTTCTAGTGGAATGTTAAGCTAAACATGGGGTTCTAGTGGAATGTTAGGTTAAACATGGGGTTCTTGTGGAATGTTAGGTTAAACATGGGGTTCTAGTGGAATTTTGGGTTAAACATGGGGATCTAATGGAATGTTAGGTTTAACATGGCGTTCTAGTAGAATGTTAGGTTAAACATGGGGTTCTAGTGGAATGTTAGGTTAAACATGGGGATCTAGTGGAATGTTAGGTTAAACATGGGGATCTAGTGGAATGTTAGGTTAAACATGGGGTTCTAGTGGAATGTTGGGTTAAACATGGGGTTCTAGTAGAATGTTAGGTTAAACATGGGGTTCTAGTGGAATGTTAGGTTAAACATGGGGTTCTAGTGGAATGTTGGGTTAAACATGGGGTTCTAGTAGAATGTTAGGTTAAACATGGGGATCTAGTGGAATGTTAGGTTAAACATGGGGTTCTAGTGGAATTTTGGGTTAAACATGGGGATCTAATGGAATGTTAGGTTAAACATGGCGTTCTAGTAGAATGTTAGGTTAAACATGGGGTTCTAGTGGAATGTTAAGCTAAACATGGGGTTCTAGTGGAATGTTAGGTTAAACATGGGGTTCTTGTGGAATGTTAGGTTAAACATGGCGTTCTAGTAGAATGTTAGGTTAAACATGGGGTTCTAGTGGAATGTTAGGTTAAACATGGGGATCTAGTGGAATGTTAGGTTAAACATGGGGATCTAGTGGAATGTTAGGTTAAACATGGGGTTCTAGTGGAATGTTGGGTTAAACATGGGGTTCTAGTGGAATGTTAGGTTAAACATGGGGTTCTAGTGGAATGTTGTGTTAAACATGGGGTTCTAGTAGAATGTTAGGTTAAACATGGGGATCTAGTGGAATGTTAGGTTAAAGATGGGGTTCTAGTGGAATTTTGGGTTAAACATGGGGATCTAATGGAATGTTAGGTTAAACATGGCGTTCTAGTAGAATGTTAGGTTAAACATGGGGTTCTAGTGGAATGTTAGGTTAAACATGGGGATCTAGTGGAATGTTAGGTTAAACATGGGGTTCTAGTGGAATGTTAGGTTAAACATGGGGATCTAGTGGAATGTTAGGTTAAACATGGGGTTCTAGTGGAATGTTAGGTTAAACATGGGGATCTAGTGGAATGTTAGGTTAAACATGGGGATCTAGTGGAATGTTAGGTTAAACATGGGGTTCTAGTGGAATTTTGGGTTAAACATGGGGATCTAATGGAATGTTAGGTTAAACATGGGGTTCTAGTGGAATTTTGGGTTAAACATGGGGTTCTAGTGGAATGTTAGGTTAAACATGGGGTTCTAGTGGAATTTTGGGTTAAACATGGGGATCTAGTGGAATGTTAGGTTAAACATGGGGATCTTGTGGAATGTTAGGTTAAACATGGGGATCTAGTGGAATGTTAGGTTAAACATGGGGATCTAGTGGAATGTTAGGTTAAACATGGGGATCTAGTGGAATGTTAGGTTAAACATGAGGTTCTAGTGGAATGTTAGGTTAAACATGGGGTTCTAGTGGAATGTTAGGTTAAACATGGGGATCTAGTGGAATGTTAGGTTAAACATGGGGATCTAGTGGAATGTTAGGTTAAAGATGGGGATCTAGTGGAATGTTAGGTTAAACATGGGGATCTAGTGGAATGTTAGGTTAAACATGGGGATCTAGTGGAATGTTAGGTTAAACATGAGGTTCTAGTGGAATGTTAGGTTAAACATGGGGTTCTAGTGGAATGTTAGATTAAACATGGGGATCTAGTGGAATGAAGCATTCTGATGTACAGTGTGAGACCTGATTGTTTCCTGTGTGTGTCTGGGTTGCTGAGGCTGTGTCGACGTCATGCTGCTGGAAATAACACACAGTCTTGCTGCTTAAGTGGATAATTACATTAATGAGGTCCTGCATTAAACCTTCTGCACTCCTGCTTCATTAAACACACACCTTCAGAGTACCTAATAATTAGTGACTCAGTCTGTATTTATTTATTTATTTATTTACATGAATTGCTGAGATCAGGTCAGTGAAGTTCATGACTGTGAACAAGCAGGTAAAATATAAGATTGAAATGAATTATTTTTTGCAAACATTTTAATGTGATTAAAATTTATCTACCTGTCTGTCTGTTTACCTGTCTACCTGTCTGTCTGTCTGTCTGTCTGTCTATCAGACTGTCTGTCTGTCTATGTATTTAACCATTTGTCTGTGTCTGTTTACCTGTCTGCCCACCTGTCTATATATCTGTCCATCTGTATGTCTGTCCATCAGACTGCAGACTGATCTATCTATCTGTTCATCTTTTAACTGGGATGTTCGTCTATATTCTGTCCATCTGTCTGTCTTTCTGCTAGTCTGTCTGTCTGTCCATCCTTCCAACCTCTCTGTCCATTCTTCTGTCTCTCCAATCATCTTTCTACCAGTTCAGCTATCTACTGTCCATCCATCCATCCATCTACTGTCTCTCTCTCTGTCTGTCTGCCAGTTCATCTATACAGTGTCTGTTTGCTATGTATCTTTCTGTCCTTCTGTCCATCTTTCTGCCAGTATACCAGTCACTCCCTCAGTCCTTTCATCTAAACAGCGGTCTGCCTATCTTCTGTCTCTCTCTCCATCTGTCCGTTCATCTGTCCGTTCGTCCGTCCGTTCGTCTATCCATCACTCTTTAGAAACTTTAGAAAGCTTAGAACTATCTACCTATCTATCTATCTATCTATCTATCTATCTATCTATCTATCTATCTATCTATCTGTCTGTCTGTCTGTCTGTCTGTCTGTCTGTCTGTCTGTCTGTACATTTTTAGGCTGTATGTTCTGCCTGTCTGTCCATCCTTCCATCTCTCCAATCATCTGTAGATATCAGTTCAGCTATCTACTGTTCTTCCATCCATCCATCCATCCATCCATCCATCACTCTTTGTAGAACAGATGGTTTCCTATCTATCTGTAAATGTGCATGTGTTTAGAAAAACAGGCTCCTCCAGGCTTCATTTAGCATTCACCGAATAATGAATGGTTCTTAGCATCCAGAAGGTTTTGCACACAGGTTCTCTTTAGAGTCACTAGAACCCACATCATGGACTTGATCACCGTGACGGAACCTGCAGCAGTTTTTTCCTTCTCGGGTTAATTATGGAGGTGTAGCTCTTTACCTGTGGAGACTCGGAGACACACGTGGTGCTCGAGCCACCCAGACGACAGGCCCCTGGCTTCGGCTCGGTGTGATGTCACTTCCTGCAGCCCCGAGGCGATGGGAGGAAAGACAAATTAGGTCCTGCACCTGCAGCGGCGTAATTAATGCCATCGCCGGCATCCAAAAATAAATCAGCACCTCAACAAGACTTTTCTGTTTAGGGTCAAAATCTGCGACTTTCGTCTCTGAATTAATCACGCTGTTACTGAGGAACGTCTAGGAGGAAGGTGGGGGAGAAACGGCTGCTTGAGCGTTTCTGCGTCCGCCGGTGAAAATAAACAACAAACAGCAGCGTCAGAATGTGGAGCAGGATATAATTAGCTATTCCACCCCCGCGAGCCCGCGCAAAAAAACAACAACAAAACGCAATAACAAAAAAATTGATTAATAGGCAAACCTTTAGAGTTCATTTGTCACACCGGTGTGTGTGTGTGTGTGTGTGTGTGTGAAAGGTTAGAGGTCACCCTCGGGATGGGATCGTAGGTGTGTGTGTGTGTGTGTGTGTGTGTGTGTCTGTGAAAAACATACTTTTTACAATTTCTTTGTATATTTATTTATTTACACTTCTGTTCATTCTACATGTTTCTATTGTTCCGTCTCATTTTTTCTTTCCTCTGATGAAACGATGATAAAGCGGTGTTTATTTAGCTTTTGAAAACCTCGATGCCATTTTTTCCTATAAACTTTGTACGTCTCCGACGCAAGACGCAAGAAAGACCAATCCATCAAAGACACCGGTGAAAAATAACCGAGCTAACCGACTGCGTATCTTCAAATGTCACCGTTTTCGAAGATATGTGTGTGTACATGTATGTGTGTGTCTGTGTGTGTGTGTGTGTGTGTGTATGTGTGTTTCTATTTTCATCCCGCACCACATGGAAGAAATTATCATACACTGATTCTATTGCTGCATATTGAAATCGCGATATTGCGATGGTCAGAAATCGTCCCCGCGTTGTTGATTTGAGTTTATTGGGTTGTTTGAATGACGTGATTCATCACTGACAAACACACACACACACACACACACACACACACACAATCACAGTCCACTCATTTGGCATTACAGGACACAATAAAACACTCAGGCTTTTTTGCATGGAAGGCAGTAAGGCCAATATCACGGTAATGATCAGGACATGATGTATTGTGCAGCTCGACTGGACACGACTTCGAAATCTAAATGTTGCATTGAATAAATCTTTTTTTTTTTGCCAAAAAGAAAGAAATTATTAGCAGACCGTGAACTGAAGTTAAAATGGCAGGAATAATATGATCTAACACACACACACACACACACACACACACAAACACACACACTTATATTTACAGAATATGTTACACTTAAAAAATATATAGTTAGGTATAAAAAGTTTAAAATAATTTTTTGCTTCATAAAGGTAAAAAAACAAAAAACATTTATTTAAAGAAGCAAAAATAAATCCACTGTATATTGTGATAAAACATTTATTTAAATAAGTTTTGTATTGACATTGTATTGCTGATATGTAGAACTAAAAAAATACTTTACATAATTTATGTAATTTAAAATTAATGATTTGTAATAATTAATTATTTATTATTTATTACTTATCTATCTATCTATCTATCTATCTATCTATCTATCTATCTATCTATCTATCTATCGTGTTTATTTCTTTTATTTTTTTAACATTGAAAATTGTCAAAAAATGACAATAAACATAAGTGTAAGAAACAAACAAACAAATAAACAAACAAAGTGACACATTATTCAGTCGACATGTTTACAAAAAACAGCCTTCATTGAAATAAAAGAATGAAATCAAATAATAAACAATAAACAGAACACATTTATTTGTTTACTTTAAACTCATCAGTGTAAGAATGTGATATTTATTGTATTTATTTATTTATTTTTTTAAATTTTTGTGATATTAATTTTTTTCTTTTGAACATGTTATTGAATAAAATAATATATTATTATTGTTTATTCTATAATAAATAATATTAATATATTAACATATTAAAATTCATGTTAATAATGTTTAAAAAAAAACAAAAAAACAAATTCTTTCATATGAGTTGTTTATTGTTGTGTATTTTATTTAAATAAATAAATAATTAAATAAAATGTAAAAAAAATTCTGTTCCGGTTAAATCCAAACTACAGACATATTTATAGTGTTTAATATTTACTGTGGTGTTAATTTGCCATATTGCATCTTCAACATTCTACAAATATGTAAAAAAACAAAACAAAAACAACAACAAAGAAATAAATAATTAAAAAATAAGAAGGCAAAAAAATAAGAATAGTAAATAAAAAGATAAATAAATCGTCAGACAAATTCAGGCAGTTTATATTTATTAATGAAAAAAATGAAAAATATTAAATATTAGATATTCTTAAAATATTTGAATTCATTTTGTGACATTTTTTGTTTATTTTCTTTACAAAGGAGTCAGAAGCCGAGCATCAGCTGGTACACGGCTCTGTGCAGCTCGGAGCATCAGCATCATCTTCACTCCTCTCAGCCAATCAGAACACTGTTGAGGAAAAACTGCTGAATGACTTCAGACAGAACTGAAAAAACTGCAATTAAATGTCTGGTTCTGTTAAATACCGGTTCTTCTGATCTGACGGCTCTTAAACGCTAAAACGTATTTATTTTTGTTGTTTTTTTTTTACGCGAGAAGGCGGACGTGACCACGTCTGTCCACGAGCTGCTGCCCGGGTTTGATGCTCGATTAGTCCGTCTCTGTTTTCCAGGCCCAGACAATTAGGGAGTCATTTATTTCTACATTGCGACGTGATGGCCTCACGCACACACACACACACACACACACACACACACACACACACACACACACACACACACAAAAGAGAGACAGAGGCGTCTCTTCAGAGCCTCTCACACGTCGCTCTTCTTCACATGCGTATTTGCATAATGGGATCGAATGGGTTTGGAAATGGGGCCCCCGGGGGGCTAAAGGCAGATTGAGGCAGGAGGCGAGTCTGTTTTGAGGAAAATTAATGGTGCATTTTGGCGTTTTATAATGTTATTTAATGATGCAATTCGTCTAATAAAAAAAGAGGAGCGTTTTGGAAACATTTTTATTTATTTATTTATTTTTATTTCTGCTTTTCCGTATGAGGAAGCCCAGTGGGTCAGTGTAAATATTTCCTCTCGCAGCTTTCTGCGCTGCAGGCCTTTTTTTGCCGTGATAGATGATTTCTCTTTAGTGTATTGTGTGTGTAGCGCTCTTCCATCCAAATTGCTCGATTTAAGGTGTGTGTGTGTGTGTGTGTGTGTGTGGTGTGTGTGTGTGTGGGTTTTACAGATTATGTGTTAAACCTACAAGAGTGCTGTAGTCCTGACTGCTTAAAGTGTTGGTTGAATTAGTCGAATTGTTGATTTGTTTTCTTTACCCGCACCCCTGACACTACATGGGGTTACGTGCTAATCGTTTCCATAGTAACATCGTATTCAAAGGGATGTATTTAAAAAAATTGTGATGAGTCAATGTGGTGAAGTTTTCTGCAAGGAGTAATGGGTTTGTGTAACACTTATGGAAGGAGTCTCCAGTGTCAGAGCGTTGGAACAGTCAGAAGTGAAGTTTTCCTACGTCTCAGAGGTCAGAGGTGACGTTTTCCTACGTCTCAGAGGGCAGAGGTGAAGTTTTCTTACGTCTCAGAGGGGAGAGGTGAAGTTTTCTTACGTCTCAGAGGGCAGAGGTGAAGTTTTCTTACGTCTCAGAGGTCAGAGGTGAAGTTTTCTTACGTCTCAGAGGTCAGAGGTGAAGTTTTCCGTGTCTC
>JAUCMX010000017.1:22629142-22631642 GCA_033459395.1 Hemibagrus guttatus
AGACAAATGATCTGAAGTATCGAGGCTGTGGATGGCTGGCATTCTCTTCCTGCACTGTCACACCATCTGTCTGCGCAGTGTGTCCACCGGCTTGGCACGGACCACACACACACACAAAACACACACACACACACACACACACACACACAAAAAGCTTTTCCACCACACACTCCATTCATCTCCCTGCAGGTGGAGCGAGGACAATGATGTGGTGTAGTGAACTTTCCTTTTTTAACAACACACCTGTTTGTATAAGGTTTAGGGAAGGAGTCTCCAGTTCCAGAGGTAAAGTTTTCCGGTGTCTTCCAGATGGAGGAGTTTACGCTTCTTATTTGTTTAAAATCTCTTTAATAAATAAAGAATTGTAAACCTCATTTGTGAGAAGAGAAATAATTTATCTGTGCTTATTCACAGTAATCAAATCACAGTCAGTGTTTTATTAATGAAAATTTTTTAAAAAATGTGTTATAACACAGATACAGTGTGTTATAACACAGATACAGTGTGTTATAACACAGATACAGCATCTACACTGTGTTATTAGTTCTGCTGTTTGTTTGTTTGATTTTCTCTCAGCTTCTGATATTTCAGTTTTTGTGTTTTCATTATATGGATGCTGATGCAGCTCAGAGGGGAAGTGAACTCCGAGCACTTCCTGTGGAGCTGCTGACACTTTCACCCCCCGGGCCATGACCTCATCACTGCCCGCTTGACCCGGTGTGTGTGTGTGTGTGTGTGTGCGGGGGGTGTGTGTGTGTGTGTGTGTGTGTGTGTGTGTGTGTTTTAGAGTGATGTATATGTGTGTTAGAGCACGAGTGGTAGAGTGTGTGTTTGAACATGTGTGTGTGTGTGTGTGTATGTGTGTGTGTACTAGAATGTGTGTTTTAGAGTGACGAGTGTGTGTGTGTGTGTTAAAGTGTGTGTTTGTGTAAGGTGTGTGTGAGAGAGTGTGCATGAGTTAGAGTATGTGTTAGAAAGAGTATGTGTGTGTGTTAGAGTGTGTGTTTTAGATTGCGTGTGTGTTAGATTGATGAGTGTGTGTGTGTTAGAGTGTGTGTTTGTGTGAGTTAGACCTCCTGACCAATCAGATCGCAGCTTTCAGCCAGGAGGATTGAGTGTGTAATAATCTTTATTGTTTTATTGTGTTATTGTTATAAATACAACATACAAAAGATCTTCAGGGGCAGTAGGACATCATTGTTTAATCTGACCTTCTCTCTATCACCATAGAAACCGGGGGCAGAGACCTCATTATTATGGGATGTCAGATGAGGGAACATATTAATCGTGGAAGCTGCGATGCATTAGAGTTCATTAAGGAGGAAAAAAGGGGAAAATATTCAGTTATGCTGGAGAGAAAATCTGAAAAGATATTAAAAACAGAAAGAAAATTTTGTAGGGGTTCAAAAATTTTTTTTTAAAACGAATTTAAAAAAATGTAAAGAATTTAAGCACGCTATCAGGAAAACAGAAGAGAAAAACAAAAAGGTTTCCATTTTTTAAAACATAGAAACTTAAAGAAAATTTAGCAAGTCTTTAGAAAACAAACAAAATAAACCAAATAAACAAAACAACAAAATTATAAAACCAAAAAAAAAAAACAACAAAAAAAATAAAATCAAAGACAACCATGCGATAAACAAAATGATTTTCATGACAAAAAAAGCAAACAAAATGAAAACAGTAAAAAAAAAATTGCTTGCTACTAGAAAAAAACCATAAACCCTCACAACAGAAAATGAAAACAAAACAAAAAAGTAAAAGCAACAATGAAATAAATAAAAAAATAAATAAAAACAAAAGGAATGAAAAAAATATGCATGCCACTTGAAAAAAAACATGATCCCTCCCATGATAATGAAATGAAAAAAAAGACAAACAAATGAATTTGACAAAAGAAAAACAAAGACAAAAAATGCAAACAAAAAGAAAGCAATAAAAAATTTCTTGGCACTAGAAAAAAACGTAAACCTTCACAATAGAAAATGAAAACAAAACAAAACGTAAAAGCAGCAAAAAATTAAATACAAAAATTTATAAAAACAAAAGGAATGAAAAAAATCTGCATGCCACTTGGAAAAAAAAAAGATCCCTCCAATGATAACAAAATGAAAGAAAAACAATAAAAAAGACAAAAAAATGAATTTAACAAAAAAAAGAAAAACAAAAAAATGCAAATAAAAAAACAGCATGCTGTTAGGAAAAAAAAAAAAAACAAACAAAAAAAGAAGAATTAAATTTGCATGGAAATAAAAAAACAAAACATGACCCCTCTGAAAAAAATTAATAAAAACAAACCAGAATTAAAAAATAATAATTTTTTTACCGCTAGAAAAAAATATGAAATAAACTCTTGCTTGTTTTTCAACAAAATCAAACAAAACAAAATAACAAAAACAAAACAAAATAACAAAAACAAAACAAAAAAAAGAGACATCCATGTGGAAAAAAAAACCGTGTGTAAGAGTGAGTTGTGGTGTTGAGGTGCTGGAGGTCCGGC
>JAUCMX010000017.1:22634142-22654142 GCA_033459395.1 Hemibagrus guttatus
CCACAAACCTTGTTCACTATAAAGACCATATTATACGTCCACTGTGGGTCTGTCCCAATCCACACACCCTGTACATTATATATAGTACAGATTGTAAGTCCACTGTGGGTGTGTCCCAATCCACACACCCTGTAC
This sequence comes from Hemibagrus guttatus, assembly GCA_033459395.1. Classification (NCBI taxonomy): domain Eukaryota; kingdom Metazoa; phylum Chordata; class Actinopteri; order Siluriformes; family Bagridae; genus Hemibagrus; species Hemibagrus guttatus. The sequence continues at coordinate 22,634,278 of JAUCMX010000017.1, forward strand.
ATTATATATAGTACAGATTGTAAGTCCACTGTGGGTCTGTCCCAATCCACACACCCTGTACATTATATATAGTACAGATTGTAAGTCCACTGTGGGTGTGTCCCAATCCACACACCCTGTACATTATATATAGTACAGATTGTAAATCCACTGTGGGCGTGTCCCAATCCACAGGCCCTGTACATTATATAAGATGACTTATAAATCCAATGTGGACGTGTCCCAATCCACACACCCTGTGCACTATCTATACTACAGTCCACTGTGTGTGGGAGAATGACATGGCGATCATGTAGCCTAGCTGTATGATTTGGGACATGCCCACAGAGGAATTACAGTGTGGTCAATAGAGTGGACGTGTCCCAAACCGCTCAGTTAACAGTGCATTATTTTACAATGTGGGGTTTCAGGGATGCATACTGTAAAGTGTGTGTGTGTGTGTGTGTGTGTGTGTGTGTGTGTGTGTGTGTGTACTAAGAGAACATACTGCTCTCACTAAAAGACTTTTCATGCTCTGTTCTTCCCTTCAGTAAGACATTTATTAATGCCTTTGTTCCCAACACGCACACACACACACACACACACACACACACACACACACACACACACACACATTCCTGTCCTCTGCACCTGCATGGCACCGTGCCAGCGTGTTCCCACTTCAGCCTCCCGCCACCCAGAGAGATGAGAGAAATCTGAGAGAGAGATGAGGAAGATGAGGAGGATGAGGAAGGGATTTTTTTCATTTGTTTTTATTTATTGTTATTATTGTTTTATAAAATTTAAATCTGTGTTTGTGGCTGATTTTAAAACATGCTGTCAGTCTGGTGGTGATTTTCTGTTACAACAGAGTTTGACCAATCAGGTGACAAGTATATTTATTTATTTATAAATAAATAAATAATAAAAAACAAACAAACAAATAAATAAATATAAAACAAACAAAAAACCAAATACATAAATAAATGAATACATAAAAATAAAAACAAACAAACAATTAAATAAATACAAATAAAACAAACAAACAAACAAATAGATAAATAAACAAACTTTTTTTTTCTTTTTTTAAAAATTATCTTTTTGTAGATAATCTTTTTAAAAAGAGGGAGAGAGAGAGACACAGAGAGCGAGAGGGAGAGAGACAGAGGGAAACATAGAGATAGAGAAACACTGAGTAGAGGGAGACAGAAATAGAGAGATAGAAAGACACAGAAATGGAGAGACACAGAGAGAGACACACAAAGAGAGACACAGAAATAGAGAAACACAAAGCGAGACACAGAGAGAAACACAGAAATAGAGAGACACAGACAGAGACACAGAGAAACTGCAATAGAGAGACACTGAGAGACACAGAGGGAGAGAGACACAGAGATAGAGAAACACTGAGTAGAGAGAGGCAGAAATAGAGAGATAGAAAGACACAGAAATGAGACACACACAAAGAGAGACACAGAAATAGAGAGACACAAAGAGAGACACAGAAATAGAGAGACACAAAGGGAGACACAGAGAGAGAAACACAGAAATAGAGAGACACAGACAGAGACACAGAGAGAGAGAGACACAGAGATAGAGAAACACTGAATAGAGAGAGACACAGAAATAGAGAGACACAGAGGGAGCCACAGAGAGAGAGACACACACAGAGATAGAGAAACACTGAATAGAGAGACACAGACAGAGACACAGAGAGAGAGAGACACAGAGATAGAGAAACACTGAATAGAGAGAGACACAGAAATAGAGAGACACAGAGGGAGCCACAGAGAGAGAGAGGCACACAGAAATAGAGAGACACAGACAGAGACACACAGGGAGACACAGAAATAGAAAGACACTGAGAGACACAGAGGGAGAGAGAGACAGAGGGAGACAGAGAGACACTGAGTAGAGATAGACAGAGATAGAGAGACAGTGAGTAGGGAGAGACAGAGAAATAGAGAGACATTGAGTAGAGATAGACAGCGATAGAGAGACACTGAGTAGGGAGAGACACAGAAATAGAGAGACACTGAGAAGAGAGAGACACAGAAATAGAGAGACACAGAGAGAGACACAGAAATAGAGGGACAGAAATAAAGAGACAGAGAGAGACAGAAATAGAGAGACACAGAGAGAGACAGAAATAGAGAGACACAGAAATAGAGATAGAAATAAAGAGACAGAGAGAGAGCTACAAAAATAGAGACACACAGAGAGAGAGAGAGACAGAAATAGAGGTACACTGAATAGAGAGAGACACAGAAATAGAGAGGCACTAAGAGACACATAAATAGAGAGGCACTGAGCTGAGAGACACAGAAATAAAGAGACACTAAGAGACAGAAATAGAGAGGAACTGATTAGAGAGAAACAGAGTAGAGAGAAACAGAGAAGATAGAGTGAGACAGAGGGAGAGAGAGACACAGAGAGAGACATAGAGAGAGTGAGACAGACATGGGAGAGATAGACAGAGAGACACAGAGGGAGAGGGAGACAGCAGGAGAGAGACACAGGGACACAGAGATAGAGTAAGACATAGGGAGAGAGAGACAGACATAGGAGAGAGAGACACAGAGGGAAAGTGAGACAGATGGAAAGATAGACACAGAGATAGAGTGAGACAGAAGATGAAAGATGCACAGAGTGAGAGTGAGACAGATGGAAAGAGAGACACATAACGAGAGACACACAGAGGGAAAGAGATTTAGAGAGAAAGACACAGAGGTAGAGGGAGAGAGACAGAGAGAGAGACACACACACACAGAGGGAGACAGATGGAGACAGAGAGACACACACAGTGATAGAGACAGAGGAACAGTAAGGTCTACTGAAATGTGCGTGAGAGGCGCTTCAGTGTGTGTATGTACATTGTGTGTGTGTGTGTGTGTGTGTGTGTGTGTATGTGTGTGTGTGTGTGTGTGTGTGTGTGTGTGTGTGTGTGAGCGAGCATCTCAGCAGCTTGTGAAACCTCCTGCAGCTCCTGTCAAACACACACCCCAGAGTGCACATGGGTGATTATGACATCTTGACAGTGTGTGTGTGTGTGTGTGTGTGTATTGTCAGATTTGTAAACCTGTTGAATCTTTTGTTATATAGAACAAGTGTGCTGACACACACACACACACACACACACACACACACACACACACACACACACACACACACTCTCATTATCTTCTCATCCTCTCACTCGTTTTCATTCATCACTATCGTGAGCTTTGCTCATCCCTTGCTCCGTTTCCCAGAAGGCCGAGCGAGAGGAAGATTAATTCGTCTTCTCTTTCAGGCAGTATTTAGCGGCATTAGCATGCTGTTAGCTTAGCGTCAGTGTAACGTTAGCCTGCTGCTGTGTTGTGTCAGTGTCGTGTCACCATGGCGATGTTAGCGTGTTGTTAGTGTGACATCATGACATTGTACACAAGGGAGTGAGCTGGACATGTACACACTCCTCTTTTCTCTCTTTCACTGCTTCTTTTCTTTTTTCTTTTCTTTTCTACTCTTCTGTTCGGTGCCTCTGCATTCTCTCCTCTCCTTCTCTCCTCTGTTTCTCTCCTCTCATTCTCTCCTTCTTTCATCTATTTTTCTCCTCTCCTCTCATCTGTTTCTCTCCTCCCCTTTTCCTTATTTGCCTCTTTATTTATCTTCTCTCCTTTCTTCTCTTCTTTATTTCTTCTCCTTTTTATTTCTCTTTTATTCTTTAATTTTTCTATTCTTTATTTCTTTTCTCTTCATTGTTTCTCACCTTTTCTTTCCTTTTCTTTTCTTTTCTTTTCTTCTTTATTTATTTTTATTCATTTCTCTTCTACTTTATTCTCTTTTTCACCTTTCTATATATCCTGTTCTCTTATACTCTCCATTTCTCATCTTTTCTTTTCTTTCTTTTCTTTTCTTTTCTTTTCTTTTCTTTTCTTTTCTTTTCTTTTCTTTTCTTTGTTTCTTTTTAGTCACTTCTCTTGTCCTTAATCCCCTTCTTCTCTTCTTCTTTTCTTTTCTTTTCTTTTTTTTGTTTTGTTTTGTTTTCTTTTCTTTATTTTTCTTCTCTTCTTTCATCTCTTCCCTATTTCTTTTTATTCATTTCTCTCCTATTTTATCCTCTTTTCTACTTATCCTCTTCTTCTTTTCTACTCTTTATTCTTCTCTTCTCTTCTCTTCTCTTCTCTTCTCTTCTCTTCTCTTCTCTTCTCTTCTCTTCTCTTCTCCTCTCCTCTCTTCTCTTCTCTTCTCCTTGACTTTTCCCGGATGATTCCTGTTGTGTGATGCTGAGACGCTCCACTGCTCCGTCTATTCTGTCTCATATTATTAGTCCATTAACCAGCTACTCTTTGTTTTCTCTCTCTCTCTCTCTCTCTCTCTCTCTCTCTCTCTCTCTCTGCCAGCTGCTGAGCTGCGAGTGTGTGAGTGGTTTCCCTCCTCCTCCTCCTCCTCCTCCTCCTCTTTTTTTTAACAACAGCGTCCTCATTTTTAAACTATCTATCATGTCGGGGCCAGTGGGGCCTCTAAACTGTGCAATTGGCACTTTCTCGGTTGCTGAGCTGGAAAAGGCCGTATTGCTGTCGGAGACACAAATCTGGAGCTGGTGTGGGAGACTGCTGTGCTTCGGAGCAGGTGGACACACACACAGATACACACACACACTTCTTAAAAAAAAACAAAAAACAAACAAACAAAAAAACAAACAGACATTTGTTCACGTTCGGCTCTGAAATCATCAGCACAAGGTCATGAAAAAAGTCTAAATTTCCTTAAATTTTTTTTTTTACATATTTATTCATCTTTTAAAAACTTACAAAAATATTTTTTAATAAATTTACTTCAATTATACTTTCTATTTCTTTGAGTATTTTATTATTTTATACACCCCCCCATTGTGTTTAACAGGGGCGCCAATATTTCCGCATCCTGCCGTAAATGCTCCGGGATTAAATTCCGGCACGCATCCGGACTGTCAGAGCGAATCTCGTTGTTCATACACCATCGGAATTTTTTAGATTTAATATTTACATATTTGTAAAGGAAAAAAAAACACAATATTTTTCTGTTTAATATTCCGAAGTCTTCGGCTGAATATGGACACACACCTTTCACAACTGTGTGTGTGTGTGTGTGTGTGTGTGTGTGTGTGTGTGTGTGTGTTTTCAGCTGAATGATGTGGGACGAGGGGAAGTGTCTGAACGAATGGACAGAAAGCGAGATGTTTTTTTTTCTTCCACATTTTTGATTCAATTTTTTTTAAATGAACAATGTGTCTTATATTTTACAGCGAGGCCTAAAGGCTTCCTGTGCTCACTAGTTTGTGCTCACTAGTTTGTGCTCACTAGTTTGTGCTCACTAGGTAGTGTACATCATCTGATTTAAACACATCCCAAACGCTTTCATTCTTCTAAACAAGCATATAGTTGAATTTTTATCCATTTACAGTTACATTTATAGTTACAGAAGGTGGAAAGTTACTTCCTGTTTTGTTTTTGCTCAGGTGATAGCAGCGATCCGTCACCAGACTCTCATCCTGAAGACGACTGGTCTAACTGGTCTAACTGGTTGAAGCTCTGACACTGGAGACTCCTTCCACACGTTACAGAAAACTTCTCCAGAGCAACAATTACACACTAAATAATTCTTTATCTTCAGCTATGCACGAGCTGTTACCATAGAAACGATAACGGGCGCATTCACGTAAAGCTCGTCTTCTTTATTTCTCTCTTTTCTTCTGTATGTCTTTTCTCCTCTGTTTCTCCTCACTTTGCTTCTTCTCGTCTTTCATACCTTTTCTTTTTTCTTTTTCTACGCTTCTTCCCTTCCCTTTCTTTTTTTCTTTTTTTTGCCTCTCATCTCTCATATTTTTTCTTTTCTTTTTAATTTTTCTTCTCTTCTTCTATATTTCTTTTCTCCTCACTTCTCCCCTTCTCTTCTTTATTTATCTTTTCTTTTTTCTTTTCTTCTCTTCTTCTTTATTTTTCTTCTCTTCTTTCATCTCTTCTCTGTTTCTTTTTATTCGTTTCTCTTCTATTTTATTCTCTTTTCTACTTTTCTATATTTTCTTCTTTATTTTTCTGTTTCATCTCTTCCCCTTTTTCTTTTTTTTGCCTCTCATCTCTCTTTTTCTTTTTTCTCTTTCTTTTTTACTCTTTATTTCTTTTTCTTCTTGGTCTCTCGTCCTTTCTTTTCTTTTCTTCTTTATTTTTCTTCTCTTCTTCTTTATTTCTTTTCTCCTCACTTCTCTCCTTCTTTTCATTCTCTTCTTTCTTTATTTCCTTTCTATTCACTTTTCTTTTCTTCTTTATTTTTCTACTCTTCTTTCCTTCCTTTTTTCCTGGCTTCCCATCTCTCTTCTTATGTTCCCCTTTTTTAGTCTTATTTTATTTTTTTCTCTTCTCTTCTTTAATTCTTTCCCCACTTTAGACCCTCCCCACTTCCCCCCTTCTCTTCTTTATTTCTCATCTCTTCTCTTCCTTTATGCTTCTTCCCTTCCTCTTTTCCCCTTGCTTCTCATCTCTCTTTTATTTTTCCTTTTCTTTTCTTCTTTATTTCTCTTTTCTTCTTCTATATTTATTTTCTCCTCTATTCTCTCCTACTCTTATTTATTTCTCTTCTCCTCTCTTCTCTTCTTTTCTTTTTTTTCCCTTGTGTCTCATATCTCTTCTTATTTTTTCTTTTCTCCTCTATTCTGTAAGTCTCTTCTCTTCTCTTCTCTTCTTTTCTCCTCTCCTTTCTTTTCCTCTCTATTTCCCTACACTTGTTCTCCTCTCTTATTAATTTCCCCTCACTTCTCATCTCTCTTCTTAATCTCTTCTTTATATCTCATTTCTCTCCTCTTTCTTTAGTTTCCTTCCCTTCACCTTTTTCCACATTTTTGAAAAAAAAAAAAAGAAAAGAAAAAAGATCTGTTTAGGATCGGTTACTATAGAAACCACACCGCGTTAGATCGAGGGCATTAATATAAACCTGCAGACGCAAATCAACACCTTCTGACCAATCAGAGTCCAGAACTCGGTGCTGTGGTGGAAATAATGTTGGTGTGTGTGTGTGTGTGTGTGTGTGTGTGTGTGTGTGTGTGTGTGTGTGTGTGTAAGTAAACACGTTCTGGATCAAGTCGTGAATCTGAAAACTGAAACTGTTTTTAAACAAAAATAAAAAACGTGTAAAAAAGTAAATCTGGTGAATTCATCAATAAAAAGGAAGAGGATTATATTTGTGGCATATGGTGGCCGACGCCGAGGTGTTGAGGTTGGCTGTGACGGAGTCGGGTGTTTTTTGAGAGGCGGGGTTGTGACAAACACTCTCACTTCTCCTCCCTCCCTCCCTCCCTCCCTCACACACACACACACACACACACACACACGTTCACACGCAGTAGAAAATCAATGCTGCGCTGTCAGCGGGTCCCTGGCGTGGCTCATTGGGGTGTGATTTTCTCCAAGCGAATGTCAAACGCGAGACAAATCCGCGGCGCTCAATCTGTTCCGCCGATAGTTCACAGCAAAACAAACCCACCACGAGCGAGACCTCTGTGTGTTCTTCTGAGCGTGTGTGTGTGTGTGTGGGTGGGTGTGTTGTGTGTGTGTGTTTCGCACCCCTCGGCCTCGGCCCCTCATCAGCGACAAACGCGTCGGGTGTGAGGTGGAGCCGGCAATCTGGCCAGGAAGTGTCTGATCTCGCTCGCGTTCTCACAGCCGTCACGTCACGTCCCTTTTCCACGCCGTCTCGCACCTCCGCAGCTCCGCTTTTGTCCTTGTGACAGCTTTTGTTTGGTGATACGTTTGTAACCGCTGGTGTAGCGCTGGTTTATTTCTGCTTTTGTTAGCTTAGATAGCGCTGAAGAAATATAATATATTATTTATAATATTAAGATAATATGAAGCTGCTCTATATTTGGGTTCAACATGATGTTACCACCACCAACACCACCACCACAACCACCAATGCCACTACCACCACCACCATCAGCACCACTACCACCATCAGCATCACCACCACCACCACCATCACCACCACCATCATCATTATCATCATCATCACCACCATCACCACCACCATCACCACCACCACCACCATCATCATTATCATCATCATCGTCATCATTATCATCACAACCATCACCATCACCACCACCATCATCATTATCATCATCATCACCACCATCACCACCACCATCACCACCACCACCACCATCATCATTATCATCATCATCACCACCATCACCACCACCATCACCACCACCACCACCATCATCATTATCATCATCATCGTCATCATTATCATCACAACCATCACCACCATCACCACCACCATCATCATTATCATCATCACCACCATCACCACCACCATCACCACCACCACCACCATCACCATCACCATCATCATTATCATCATCATCGTCATCATCATCATCACAACCATCACCACCACCACCACCATCATCATCACCATCACCACCTTCATCACCATCACCATCATCACAATCAACACCGCCACCACTGCCACTACCAAAATCACCACCAACACCACCACCACCACCATCACACCACCACCAACACCACCATCATCACACCACCACCACCATCACCACCACCACCATCACCACCACTACCACCACCACCACCATCATCACCATCACCACCACCACCACCATCATCACCACCATCATCATCATCACCACCACCACCAACATCTTAACCACCATCATCATCATCACCCTCACCATCACAATCACCACCACCATCATCACATTGGTTTCATGGCAGTGGGGATCCAATACTTGTGCAAGACTCATGTAAACAGATTAGTTAACTAGCTAATACTGTAGCAGCTAATCTCACTTTTAAATCTTCTGCAAATTGTATAGAAATAAGTGAAAAATTAGCATGCTAATAAAATCTTACTGTAGTGTTTTTAGCTAACCAGGTAAGTTTGTTGTAATATACTATTATTAAAGGTAAATGCATTAACACTACAGCTGATATAAACAACAACAGCACAACTTCTAGTCGTTGTGTTAGCTAGCCAGAAAACACTAAAGGTAAATACAGAAGATACGTTAGCTAGATAGCTAATGATAAACACCTGTGGTAATTTTAGCTAGCTGGTAGCTAATGTAGCTGTTTTCCACTAACACAAAGAGATTAATTAGCTAGCAAGCATGCTAATAAGAACCTCTCTGGTCATTTTAGCTAGCAATGTAAGTTAGGTGTTAGCATTAATGTAGCACAGCAAAGTACAGCAGCTTTGAGACATGGTGTTTCGGATCTCGGGTTTTTTCTGAGGCAAATATTTCAGGTAAAAGACAAGAAAAAACAGAAATTGTTTCAAATCGTTTACAATTTTGTGATTTTTAGCTGAACAAAATAAGAAATAGGCAAAAGAAACATATAATATTGTGTCATTGGTAGCATTTAAAAAAAAAAGAATTAAAAATAAAAGTAATAAATAATATATGTATATATATATATATATATATATATATAAAATAAAACAAAATCATAAAATAATTTAGCACAAATCTCTTAATAAACAAACAGATAAACAAATAAATAAATAAATGCTGTATGAATGATTGATTTATCCAGGAGACTTTCTTTAAAATTTACATTTATATTTAAAAAAATATACATTATAAATTCACCTTCAGTAAGTGTTTTATCCTGGTCAGGTGGATCCAGAGTTTATCCCGGGAATGTTGAGGGTGAGGTGGGAATAAGTCCTGCTCCATTCTTTAGTCTTTATTACACATTTATTACACATTCTACAATCTGTTCATGCTGCTGCTCTTCTGATGATCTTCCTGATATTTTTTTACCATAAAAACAAAAAATCAGTAATAAATTAACCAGAATCCTCCTCTGCTCCTGTGATTATAAGCCCATCACTAGAGGGCGATGTATATCCAGGTTGTTTGTTTGTCTCCAGCTGCCAGACTTGTTTATGTTTGCTTTGTGTGTTTAGTTCATTTGCTCGTGAGCTCATGGCCTGCTGTCCCTCGTCCTGACCGATGTCCTCATCCTCCTCTTTGGCCTCCTACTTCCTGTTTCTCTCTCTCCTCTTCAATTAATCAGTTAATCAGCTCTGCTCAGCGTGTGTGCAAACACACGGCCACTTTCTCAGCCTAGGGGGTTCTGTCGGAATCAGAGAGAGAGTGTGTGTGTGTGTGTGTGTGTGTGTGAATACGAATTAATAAAGAATAATACATATAGTGAGTCTTTTCACTGACTGAACTCAGCCACATCATGTTGTAATATCCGCCTGATAAATTCACCACAACTCAATTTTTTAATCAAAAAAAAAAGAAATAAAATTCAGAAGTTATGTCACCTCCACACTTTGGTGTTTAAATGTTTTCATGCATAAATTTATTTTTATTTCCATATTATTTAGGTTTTTTTTTTTTTTTTGCTAGTGATTTTTCTCACATGATAAAATATAAAACATTATACCTGAAATAAAAAAAAAAAATCCTCAAATGAGTTTATAAACAAAAGAATCGTTCAGTCTGAAATATTAAATGTTTGAGGCTTAAAAAAATTAAATATAACAAAAAGTTGATTTCTTAGATTAAAAAAATTCAATAAAAAAAAATGTGTTTATTAGAAGTGTTTATTAGAGTCTGGAATGTAATAAAGAAGATAAATATTTTTTGTAAAGCTACTCCAGTTATAGGAACAATCATCATAATGATTTATGGAGACAATATATCCTATAGATTAAATTGTTCTAAAAATCAATCAATCAATCAAACAAACAAAAAACAGCCTTTAATTGACTATAAACAAAGGGGGGAAAAAACAAGAAATAAAAATGTCTCCATTTTATTGTAAATGTAATCAGTTACCTGAGTCATGTTTGGTGTCTGTATGTTTTTATATTTTAAAATTTAAATGTTAAAAAAATTCTTTTTTTGTTTTGTAATAAAAGTCAATTTCATCTTAAAATTTTTGTTGGACCTGCTCTGATGAGGACACTGTAAACGTTATAGCACAATTCCATGAGACATAGTGCTGAAGTGAGCGAGCGGTTCTGCTTGGCGAGCACTGAGACACGACAATCATAAATAAAAGAAAGCATTAAGACTGAAGGGTCTGGTCAAACGAGTTGACCCGAGTTCTCAGATTCAGACACAGCTAGTGTGAATGTGATGCGGTGGTGTTCCTCAAAGACGTCTAGCCTGAATCTGATTGGTTGGTGAGTGGATCCAGTGTCTGGAATGTTGAATCTGACCAATCAGCACATCTGTAACCAGAATCTGATACAGTGGAACCTCGGCATAGGAATTTAATTGGTTCTGGAGGCGAGTTCTTAAGGCGAAATAATAACATCGTCAATCTAAAACTCATCCCCAGGAGATTAATGCTAAGCATGCTAACCGTTTCGCTTCATTATCTGTAGCATCGGGAATCAAAAAGGATATTGATGTTTCCCTGATTATAAATTGTGAAAAAGTTTTGATTAGATTGTCTGAAATCAGAGAAGGTTCCAATGCTGTGACATGCATTTACACTCGACACGTATTAATTCCCTTTTCACCTGAAATCTTTAAAGCGTTCGACACGTTTTTGCAAGATACGGCTGCGAACTCAATTATCGGCGCTTCAGAAAACAGACCCGAAGCAGATGTCGGTCTGTCAGTTGATTAATCTGGATCTGATGACAGCATGCTGGATGTTAATGAATCTGTCACCTGCGCTAATTAAATATCATTTCACGTAGCAACGCTTGGATTGTAGCGACGCTTCAGCGCCATCATTCCTGAAAGCGCTAAGAACTCTAAAACGTGCAGTAGAACGAGTGTGACGGTATATCCTAATGTACGCCTCACGTCACGTCACGTCATGTCATGTCAGAGGAAGACAAGAAGAAGAAGAATAGAGAGGATGATAAATAAAAAAAACAATGTCAGGATGGCTTTTCTTTTCTTTTCTTTTCTTTTCTTTTCTTTTCTTTTCCTTTCCTTTCCGGGAAAGATTCCAGCGCTAATCAGGTACAGAGATACCATCGGAGATACACGCAGCTCCGTCCTCGTCTGCGAGAGAGGAAAAAAAACGCACAATGTTTTACAGCGGCTTGAATGGGAGAGCGATCGTCCGAACAATAGCGTGGAGATTGGTACTTAGGAAAGAGAGAGCGAGTGAATAGACAGTCATTAACCTCCTCTCTCTCTCTCTCTCTCTCTCTCTCTCTCTCTCTCTCTCTCTCTCGCTCTCTCTCCTGCAGCTGGAAGGATGATTATTATCTAAATGAGCTCATCTCGCTCTCCCGAGCCCGACGTCGTCTCCGTTCAGGGCCCGTGTCTTAATCTCTCTCTCATCTCACCGCCATTGTGCACTCGGGATAATCCGCGTGTCAGTGCGCATACATATGGAAATTAGCTCCTGTTTAATTCCAATTAGCCGCTTAAATGCTACAAAAGGAAGCGGGGAAGAGCGAATGACTTGGATCGAAATGTTGCAACCTGAGAAGAACAGATTAGCCATTAGCATAGAAAAGTAAAACTCAAACGTCCTCATGATATGATATCGTTTCTGCTCCTAAGCCAATGCTACGATATTTCCAGCGTGGTCTACAAAACTTACTTTATTCAGAATGCACGAAATTTTAAAATTTCATTTCATTTCATTTTTTTAATGAAAAGAAACATTTTATAGTCATTAGCCTGTTTCATCATTATCGATTGTAACACTGCAAAAATTTTCAACTTTCATGATAAACCGTCAGACCATTTAGGGCAGAGCTTATGTCAAATTTCAACAGCCGATCGCTGATCCGCTAAACAATCAAATATAACATTTACGCTAGCTGTTTTACCGTTACCACACTCCTTATTAACTTTAGCGACCTGTCACAGCTTGAAGATTTTGCTACACTTTTGCTAAATGCTAACATTGCGTAGCTACAGGTGCCCTCAAGTCAAAAGGATGGAGCTTCAACTATTCAGAACGATGATTATATGATATTACATCAATCGCTATCAGAGATATTAATGTTAGCTAATCTAGCTCACTAAACTATCTATATTTGGTTAGAGATTTTGCAAAACTGTGTCAACAAGGGCGGAGCTTAAATTCATTTTCAGCCTATCAGAATCATGCCACGACAGCGTTCAGTTTATGCCAAATTATGATATAACGTCATGTGATGTTACTCTAAATATGCTAAATAGAAGAAAAGCTTAGCAATGATCATCAGGTACATGATTGGCTGTTTAAAACGATCCTAAGCTCCTCCCTCTTTCCCCCCATTATGTTACTGGTTTACGATCTCCGCTGAGTCTCTAAACGGAACATGTGAGGAAACGTTAATTTAAAGAATAAAACCTTGAGCATAAATAATGGCGCCCCGTGAAATACATTTACATCTCATTGACATTTCTGTTTCATTTCGCCAAAACGAAGTCAGGGAACACAGATTGATGGCGTTCTGGAGAGGCGAACGTGCCGCACGCCAGGCTCTTTCATTTTTTTAAGAAATGAAAACAGAGCATGATCAATAATGAAAAAATATATAAATATTCAAAATATAAATATAATATAAACACAACACACACACACACACACACACACACACACACAAAATCTGGATTTAAGCACAAAGTGGGTGTGGCCTAAACTGGAACTTTCTTTCTTACTTTCTTTTGTAATAAATTTGATCTTTTTTTCCCCTCCCGAATTTATTTCTGACTTTCTGCTTTTTCTCTGGTTTGTAGTCGACGCCTCCGCCGTCAAGCATCTTGTTAGTAATTTGTTTGCCTGAAATTCCCTTAAAGTCCACTTCAAACAGGAAGGAAGCTATTTCATCATTCAGTGTTTGTTTAAACCATTTTATCTGTTGGTTCTGAATAACGTGTTTGTGTTCGCTCACGTCTCTGAGGAGGTGTGTGGAGGTTCAGGGAAATGAACATTTTCACGCAGAAAAACATTAACGTAAAATATTAGTGTACGAAATTTAGAAAAGTGCAGACAATACACCGCATGCAACACTAGCTTTAATTGACGAGCTTTAACACTAATCGCTAACGAGCGACGTTTTTGTTGGATTGTATCCAACGTCCGCGTTTTTAAAAATGATACAATTCCACAAAAACTCTACAGCGCTAATCCCGCCTTCGTTCTTAGCATCTTAGATCAGACGTTTTTATTATTTTAAAAAATTTGTATAAATGGCGTTATAATAACGTTAGAGGACCGAATCCAGACAGAACGATATTAACATTTACGGTTTCTGGATTCCATGTAGAGAAAAAAAATGACCTTAACGCTCCATTAAGTCATCAACAACTAGCTTAAAGCTGTCAGGAAGAGCACTCTGATGCATTATCATAAAGTTAGCCATCCATCGTCTGCGCTCCAGACCAGCTCCACCCTCCAACTGTCCTTATTTCCCCTCACATACACCAATCCAATATATCCAGCAAAACCACTCTCCCTCCTTTACATTTTATTTTGACCGTCCCGTTCCTTCCTTCCTTTCCTTCCCTCCACCCACCCCACTCAATATCCTTCCCTCTCTCACACGCCATCAATATTTCATAAACTTACAGTGACAAATTTATTTTAATGCGCCTTCCGTGTCGACGCGGAGATTGATTGGCCGATCAGGGCGGTGGCACGACGGCGAGGCGAGTGGTGAAGCGCGGCTTTACCGCATACATTAGTCAAAGACGGACGAGCGAAAGGAGGGAGGGATGGATGGGAAAAAGAGAGTGGAAAGCGGAGAGAGAGATTGAGAGAGAGGGGGCCAGTCGCCAAACTGGGGGAGTAGATTTATCATAGTTATGGCCTTCCTAGGCATCCATTTTCCTCAAGGCCGATGACAGCTAGTATCTGCACAGGCCTGAGTATTGATTGACGGCCCGGTTTCCCGCTCAAATGGACCTGGTTAGGCTCTTCACTGTGACTCCATGATCGTATCGCAGTCTACAGAAACTACGCTCATGGAATCGTTGCTTAACGTCAAACAGCGACGTGAAAATGAATCGAAACCAACAATGTGATTTGTCCAGCACGTGTTTTAGGACTCGTTAGTGTGGGCATGTGGTAGCTTAATGGTTAAAGTGTTGGACTACTGATTAGAAGTTTGTGAATTCAAATCCCTGGTCCACCAAGTTGCCACTGCTGGGCCCCCGAGCAAGGCCCTCAATTGTTATGTTATATAAAAATTAGAT
The DNA here is from genome assembly GCA_033459395.1 of Hemibagrus guttatus. Classification (NCBI taxonomy): domain Eukaryota; kingdom Metazoa; phylum Chordata; class Actinopteri; order Siluriformes; family Bagridae; genus Hemibagrus; species Hemibagrus guttatus. The sequence goes on from JAUCMX010000017.1 coordinate 22,649,411, forward strand.
AAATTGTAAGTCACTCTGGATAAGGATGTTTGTGAAATGCTGTAAATGTAGCGTGGAAAGTCCGACATTTTCTATGTACTGAGAATTAATTTTATCTTGTATCTTATCCCGCATCAGCTTGCCAACAATTAGACTCTCGAATTTACTCAACAACGATACGTCACATGTACTTTTTACCCATTTCTAGCTGCGTTTAATGCTGCAGAACGTCTGTGAAGCATCTTGTTCATGTCTGTTCATATTATAGGAGCTAAAAAAGGCCCTTCCCTCACAAGCCTCTCTTTATTTCTCTCTTAAAGACAAAAAAAAATGCAGCTTGTCATGTTAGTAAAAAAAATGCCTGAAGATGTTGAAAAAGTTACAGCTTCACTTCTGACTGTTCCAAAGCGCTGACACTGGAGACTCCTTCCACACCTGCTGAATACTTCATATACCTGTGAAGGTGTGGTTACTATAGAAACGATTAATTAACACCTTCCGATTCAGTGCTGTGATTTAATATGAATTAGCATGAATTAGCTACACTATGTGACCAGAAGTATGCGCACCCATCGGTATGACCTTCACACCCATATGTGGTTCTTCCACAAACTGCAGCCACTACGTTATGTTTATATTCCTGTCGCTGGAACTTTTGACCATATCGTGTGGATCAGCAGCATCTCAAGCTCATGTTGGTGTAGTGGTGTGTTTAGTGGTGAGCAGGTAAAATAGACAGAGTGCTCGAGAAGGAAAGCAGTCTTCGGAATCAGGAGAGTGGAAGTGAGCGCTACAATATCCGGCCCGGATTCGGATCGGGATTCGGAACGCTGGTTCCTGGAACGGCATCGGATTCGGACATGTACCGTGATGACGTTTTAAACATATCCATGTTTAGTTACAGTTTGTTTACAGTTAGTGAGATTTGTTTACATGCTTAATATGCAGATTAGCTCAAGATTAATTTTTGCATCTTTATTAGCCACATCGCTTTTAGTTGAGATCCGAATAAGATAAAAATCGTGATTTTTTTCGATTCTGTTTTCAATATCAAACAGAAACGTTTACACTTTTTATAAAATGTGGCTAAAATGTGCATCAGACGTCCTGTCTTTACATTTCACAATTCTTTTTATTTTATTTGTTTATTTTAAATCTTTTTTCTAAAAAAAAAAATTCCTTTAATTTTAAGCAGATTTTTGTTTTAAATAGTAATGAATTAAAAATAAAGACAAAGTTTGACAAAGCCTTTATTTAGGTCATAGTTAGAAATGTACAAATTAAAGGTAATATTAATGTAGTGGAATCTATTCAATATTTGTGATACTGAAAAACATGAAAAACCTGCTTACAGACATTTCTAACAGATTTTAAGATCAATTGAAATGGCTTTGTTCATTTTGCTTATTTTATTTCAGTAACAGAATCATTCATTTTTAACTGATTTTTTTTGGTCTAGAAATATATGTAATCATCTTAAATTACTCCATTTTGTGGAACTTTATTATTATTATTATTATTATTATTATTATTATTATTTATTTATTTATTTATTTATTTATTTTCTAAAATACTAATACTAAATACTAATAATGATACACACACATCAACAAAACTTTATTCTACAGTTTCAGTGCTTTTCACTTTTACAAAAGTTACAACAAAATAAAACAAACAAACAAAAAATCAATTTTAAACACTGTGTAAAAAAAGCATCTTGTAGGTTGTAATGTATTAGCATGCAAAGAAGCAAACAAACAAACAAACACATTTTAGCCAAGCTAACAAACTAATACAAGATATAAGACATATAAGGTTTAAAAATAAATTAAATATAAGATATGATTATACATTTAAAGTGTGAAGTAATAAATACATAAATAAAAAACTCAAAATGAAGTCAAAAATAAAAATAAAATCTAAATCAAAAAGTAAAAATCCAAATTTCATTTTTCACGTGAAATAAAAAAAATAACATAAAAGTAAAAAAATCAGTAAAAGATCAATAAAAGCAAAACAAAGCAAAAAAATAAAGCAAAAACATCACAGTATAAAATATTTTTAAAAATGTGTGACTTTTTTTCTTTTTAAGTAATATTCAATTTTCTGACATTCAATTTTTTTTTTTTTTAATTCTGAAGATTAAACATGAAGCCTATGCTACACTAGCAAGGCTTGGCTAGCATACATCTTGTTTATTTTCATAAACATCAGGATGAACATTTTTGTGGTGTTTTTTTAGGAGCTAAACAAAGCAGGAACAAAAGAGCAGCAGCGCAGCAGCGCAGCAGACGGCTGTCGTCCCGCTGCATGCCTCCGCTGCTCACATAATTAGTCACCAGAAAAGAGAGAGGCAGCGAGTCGATTAGCGTTTCTGCTTGTTAGACAGATTGTGTAAGCGCTGTCACGAAGGGCTCGGAGATGTTTACTGTAGCGCACGTGCCCTCGGAAGTGGGAGAGGGATCTCCAAACCACCGGATTTTTCCGACGCTCTTTCTGCTGATTATTAGTTTTGATAATGTGAAGTGTTTATTTGGATCTGAGTCACTGAAAGCTTTAGATCCCCCCCCCTCTGAAGATGTCGTTGTTCAGATCTTCTGTGGGATGTGAAGGTTGTTTTGAAATCCCAAATTGATCCCAAATTCCATGACCATCGTAAGAGGTGAAGCGATTCGGATGTATCGGTGAAAAAAAACAAACCAAACGGACGGACCATACGCCACGCACAACCTGCCTGTGTTCAGAGCGTAAATGAAAGCTTTGTGCGGTCCATGCGGTGGAATTTCCCACCGAGGTGTCGCTCCCGTTCGGAACGTTTCCAACGTTCCCGGTGCTTTTCCACCCTGAATCAGCTGAAACACTGTAACTCCAAACCTCAGCCAAAATCCGGACCATTACTGAACAGAACTCGTGTCAAGCTATTTATCATCACTCCTTCCTCCTGTGTGTGTGTGTGTGTGTGTGTGTGTGTGTGTGTGTGTGTGTGTGTGTGAGTGTGTGTGTGTATGTGTGTGTACACTTGAGGCCAAATCCCTTTCCTCAGGTCCTCTTAAGGTTCTCAGTGTCTCCAGCTCAGGTTCTGGACCGATGTTAAAAGTGATGTTAAACAAACAGAAGCAGAGATAATTCAACTTCCTGTTATGAATTCTATCCACTTCCTGATTCTGAAATCTTCCTTCTCGTCTCCGTCTGGATTCCTGAACTTAAGGGTTGGTCTTCTCCAGATTCTGAATAAAGTGGGTCATGTATGGAGCGGAGGAGAGAAAAATGGAATTGTATTTTTCAGTGATATCATTAAGTATCAACTTACTGAATTCAGAATCGTGATCTCGTATTATCATCAGAGCTCCAGTCGTAGCATCAAATATCCAATTGTTCACTTAAGAATTGTTTCGTATCAAACCGTATCAAAATCGCCTCAAAATCACATTCTGTCGTATCGTATCATATTGTACCGTATTGTATTGTATCAGATTGTATCACAACGTATCATATCGTATCTAATAATATTGTATTGTATCAGCTTATATCGTATCATATCGAGTTGTGTCGAGTCGAGTCATGTCATATACAATCGTATTGTACGGTTTAGTATGGTATCATATTGTATCATATTGTATTGTATTGTATCGTATAATATTGTATTGTATTAAATAGTATCATATCATATCGTATTGTATTGTATCATATTGTATAGTATCGTATCAAATCGTATTACATTGTATCGTATAATATCGTATCATAACGTATTGTATCGCATTGTATAGTATCGTATCATATTGTATCGTATTGTATTGTATAGTATCATATCAAATCGTATTACATTGTATCGTATAGTATCGTATCATATCGTACTGTATTGTATTGTACAGTATCGTATCATATCGTATTATATTGTAACGTATAGTATCGTATCATAACGTATTGTATCGCATTGTATAGTACTGTATCATATCAAATTATATTGTAACGTATAGTATCGTATCATAACATATTTTATCGTATTGTATCGTATCACATCGTATTGTATTGTATCATATTGTATCGTATTGTATTGTATTGTATCATATTGTATCGTATTGTATTGTATTGTATCATATTGTGTCGTATCATATCATATTGTATTGCATTGTATTGTATTGTATTGTATTGTATCATATCATATCATATCGTATCATATTGTATAATATTGTATCGTATCATATCGTATTGTATCGTATTGTATCGCATTGTATAGTATCATATCATATCATATTGTTTTGTATCGTATAGTATCGTATCATACAGTATTGTATTGTATAATATCGTATCATATCGTATTGCATTGTATTGTATAGTATCGTATCATAACGTATTGTATCGCATTGTATAGTATCGTATCATATTGTATCGTACTGTATCGCATTGTATAGTATCATATCAAATTGTATTACATTGTATCGTATAGTATCGTATCATATCCTATTGTATTGTATTGTATAGTATCGTATCATATTGTATCGTATTGTATATTATCATATTGTATCGTATCATATCGTATTGTATTGTATTGTATCATATCATATTGTATTGCATTGTATTGTATTGTATTGTATTGTATCATATCATATCGTATCATATTGTATCGTATTGTATATTATCATATTGTATCGTATCATATCGTATTGTATTGTATTGTATCATATCATATTGTATTGCATTGTATTGTATTGTATTGTATTGTATCATATCATATCGTATCATATTGTGTCGT
>JAUCMX010000017.1:22659142-22676642 GCA_033459395.1 Hemibagrus guttatus
TCTGTGTTGTTTTTTCCCACAGCTCTGGTTAAGTAACAGTCATTAACCTGTGTGTATCTGGCATTGAACACAGATCTGCTACACAGGAAATACACACGGCAACTTCCTGTGCCCCTCACTGTCCTTCTAGTATCAGCCGGTTCCATACACACACACACACACACACACACACACACACACACACACACACACACACACACACACAGGATCCACCTGTGCACTGCCCCCTCGCAGCCCCTTCATCCTGTCCTGCAGCACTTTCCTCGCCACTCGCAAACGTGACCTGTCCAAAGGTCGGAGGTCACCGAGGTCAGAGGTCGTATAAGTAAGGACTTCCCCGTAATCATTTCTGGAAAGAGGTCAGGATAAACAAGGCAATTTAGATTAGAAAGTGTGTTCTTTATCTAGCATAAGAGGAAATACGCGAAGGTCTAATTCTACACAAGCTCTGCAGGAGGAAACGCCGCAGCATCATCCAGAGAAGGGAAACGTGAGGACAGTCGAGAGGAAAGGTCACGTGATGAAATTTATTTTACTGTAAATGCTTCATTTGGATATCTGAGCTTTCAGTGCCTCAAAAGTTCTGAAGTCTTTTCGGATTAATCTCAGGAACTAGAGCTTGTTGCTTAGACTGTATGTGCAAAAACATACCATTTTATTAATCTAATATTAGAGAAAAGTCTCATTTTTACACAGATCTCCCAGACCACTGAATTTATATTAATGCACTGGCTCTCATAGGTTACCGTTTCCATAGCAACACCTTCCTTCGCAGGGACGTGTGCGCGTAAACCGATGTAACGGGTGAGATGCTAACAGAAGCTAACGAACAGAATGGTTAAGGAAGGAGTCTCCAGTGTCGGTTTTCAAGACGGAGGCGGAGACGTACTCTTACTTGTAACACGACACGCTGTGTATCACATGACATTCTTTAATAAATAAAAAAAAGTCAATCGATGAAAAATCGCTGTGTTATAACAGGAATAAAACCCTGATGTGTTGCTATGGTAATCGCGTCGCAGCTTTCTCCCATTGCCTCATCATGGATTATTTTCCGTTAACAGCACCACACATACAACACACACACACACACACACACACACACACACACACACACACACACACACAGTTTCATTCCTTACTTCATATATCCTGTCGGAATATCCAGCCGTCCTAAGGCGGGAGCGTGTTTTGCGAAGACGTCTCATGGGTCAGGTGTTATCTTGTCTGCTGACTCATCAATACTTTTTTCAGACCTTCTGTCCATTCTCAGGTCCTGTATCATGTCATGGTGTCACGGGTCCCGCTGTGAATCATCTCCTCCTTTCCTGATCTCATTTGGCTTGATGCTTATCAAACTGCTGGTACAAACAAAGGCATTGTGGGAAAAAGGGAGAAGATTCATCTGCAGGGTTAGTGGGTCATCCTTGAGATAACGGATCTGTGTGTGTGTGTGTGAGAGCAAGAGAGAGAGAGAGAGAGAGAGAGAGAGAGAGAGAGAGAGAGAGAAGGAGAGAGAGAGAAGGAGAGAGAGAGAGACAAAGAGACAGAGAGAGAGAGAGACAGAGAGAGAGAGGGAGAGAGAAAAAGAGAGAGAGAGGGAGAGAGAGAGAGAGAGAGAGAGAGAGACTTTGACTTTTAAATTTTCCATTTAATTAACATTCGGAAAAAATCAAACTTTGAAGACAACAGTGAAAAGGCAGCATTTATACAGGAAAAAAACAAAACAAAAAAACAAAAAACAGAAACAAAAACCAAACAAAAAACAAACAAACAAAAAAAACACAGAAATACAGAAAAAATATGTTAAGAACAACCCTGACCCCCCTCACTTTTTTAAAATTAGATGTTAAACCTCAAATCTTCTACATCTACAGAGCATAAAACGTCCCCCAGTGCCCACACTTGGCAAAATTCTGGTACCCTTTGAGTCAACTTATAGAAAACATATTCAACCTTGACTTTGGCTTTAACTAGAGCTGTGAGCATTTCTCCAGCATCCTGGGTGCCTCCCCCCTGCATTTTATTCTTTCTTGTGAGCCACGTAGCGAGCTTAGCCTGACCCATGATGAAGTTTAGTAGTACAACAGATTTTTTCTTTGGAACATACTTCGGCCCATGCACGTAAAGGTGTTCTGTCCATGTGACTCCTAACCCTCTGCACCAAGCTCTAAGCAGTGAAAACAGCCTGTGAAGACGATCACAGTGCAGAAACAGGTGGTCTACTGTTTCCTCTCTGCCACAAAAGAAACACTCTCTGCCCCTAGAGGGGTCGATGTGTGCCACATGTCTGTTTGTGGCCACGGCCCCGTGTACTATCCGCCACTACAGATCAGCTGTACGCTTCTCTATGGGTGGTTTCTACAGGGACCTCCAGCATCCTCATGGGGAAGAGTCTGGCGCCAACAGTTCTGACCAGTGTGACTCCTTTAAACCTGCCAAAGAACCTCTATAAGAAACTTTAACACAGGTTTCATACAGTGATTTCTTAGAGGCATCTTTAAGTGTTGTTAGTATTGGCATTTGGAAAGACAAAAGTGCTGCTTTCTCCCACTGATACTCCCCTGCCGCTGCAGAGATTGATAAGGGTGGTGGGGGCTGATGGTTTCTCCCAGGGTCCTGCCCCAGAGCCTCCCTGAAACGGGATGGTAGAGCTGAAGCTACCTCTCCGCGCAGTCTCTGCATGAGACGGGCCGACAGTGCTTCGGTCTCAGCACACAGCTCCCTAGCTGTTTTCCAGCTGTTGCCAGACCTCAGATTTTTGACTCTGGTGATTCCTGCTCTCCGGAAATGCTGTTGGATGTAGGGAGATGAGATCATTCTGGACTGTATCAGAGGATTGTGGAAGAGTGGTTCTTCTTCAGTGCATGGGAAAGGCTGTGTGTTGATCCTGCTGATCCTCAACACTGAAGACCAGGCTCTCAGGACTGACTGGTAGAACAGTGTTGTTGCTGACAGGTCCATTTCCCTCAGGTTCAGCACGAAAAGATGTTTATCATAGTTCAAATCTTCCACGTGCCGTAGTAGGGCGTAAGCCATGTCAGCCCATGCAATCTCTTCTCCATAGAGCAGCCTCTGTGCCGCCTGCAGTCGGAAAGTTCTGCCCGACATGACAGGTCGATCATGCCTTGGCCACCTTCCTGCACCGGCAAGTAAAGAACAGGGGCACGAGTCCAGTGCTGTCCAGCCCAGAAAAAGTTTACTATCCTCTTCTGAACCTCCTTGATCAACGGCTCTGGAGGTTCGAGGACGGTGAAGCGATGCCACAGCAAGGAGGCTATCAGATTGTTGGTAACCAGTACTCTCCCTCTATAGGATACCTGGGGCAGGACCCAGGTCCTCTGAGACAACTTGGCACACACCTTCCCCACTACCCCCTCCCAGTTCTTCATTTGAAAGTCAGCTGTTCCTAAAAACACCCCAAGATATTTTAAGCCAACCTTTCCCCACTGGAGACTGCCTGGTAAAGTGGGAGGACCTTGTTCCTGCCACTGCCCTGTTAAAAAGCTCTCACATTTGTCCCAGAGAAGTTGCTGAAGAAGCGCTAGTATAGATGGTTAAACTATCAGTCAGTGTTTGAATGTCGCCTTGGTTCTTAATAAAAACTGTCACATCATCTGCATATGCTGACAGTACAAGTTTTTCTTGGGCACTTACAACTAACAGTCCCTGTAGTTTTACTCTAAGTTGGCTTAACAGAGGCTCTATTGTCAAGCTGTGTAGTTGTCCAGATAATGGGCGCCCCTGTCTAATACCTCTTTCCATTCTCACTGGACAGCTAAGACCACCTCCAAACTTAAGAGTAAAACAAGCCTCGGAGTATAGCAATTTTATCTATAGTAGAAATTCCCTTCCTACACCAAAGGTTTCAAGTACCTGGAAGAGATAATCATGATGGACCCTGTCAAAGGCTTTTTCCTGATCTAAAGACAGAAAACCCAGATCACATGAGTTCAGCCTGCACAGGTCAATCACATCTCTAACAAGAAACAGATTGTCCATTATGGTGCGGTTTGGTATACAGGAGGACTGGTTATTGTGCACTATTGTATGCATGCACTGTTTTAGTCTGTTTGCAAGGCATTTCGATAAAATATTGTAGTCGCTGCATAAAAGTGCCACAGGTCTCCAGTTCTTAAGAAGTCCCAAGTCTCCTTTTTTTGGCAGTAGTGACAATACTGCTCTTGTGCATCTCGCTGGTAGCTTTCTGTTGATAAAAGAGCTTTTGAACACCTCAAGCAGGTCTGTTCCTTGAAATCCCATGAAATGTTTATAAAACTCATTAGGTAGTCCATCGATCCCCGGTGAACGTCCCACTACAAGCTGCTGAACTGCGGTGGCCACTTCTTGAAGTTCAAGACCTGCACCCAGCATGCTGCTCTGCTCAGGAGACAGTTTGCGGAGTTCTCTGAGTAGCTTCTCCGTGCAGGATGGGTCACAGTCCTCAGCACTGTAGAGGTCTGTGTAGAATTTTGTAGCCTCTCTCCTCATTTCGGCTGCCTCTGTGATTATAGTTCCATCTTCTTGTCTGAGGTAAAGCATCTGGTTCTGGGGTTTTGCCATTTTGGTGAGGCCGAAAAAAAGGCACTAGGGGCATCCATGTCTCTAATGCTGGGAATGCGGGATCTTATCAGGGCTGTTTTAGCTCGTTCATGCAGGAAGGAACTTAAAAAAACTCCTTCGTTCCAGCAAACCACCCTTACTCACATCATTACTGCAGATCATTTTCTTTGTATTTCAGTTATTTCTGTTTCAAGTTCTTGAATTTTGCTCCTTATTTTGTCCAACATGTATGCTGTGTATTTCTGACAGAATACCTTGATGTGTGTTTTCCCCACCTCCCACCAGGAAGCTAGTCTGTTAAAGTCACCTTTTCTTTTTCTCCACTCATCCCAGAAAACTTTAAACTTCCCACAAAACCCTCATCCTGAAGTAAATTTGTGTTGAAGTGCCAGTATGACCTGTGCTTTTTTGTAACGTCATTATGTCTATTGTGACTAAATGATGATCTGAAAACCCAGTAGGAGACATGACTGCTCTATAAAATCTACTATTTTTGGTTATATAAAACCTGTCCAGTCTTGCTGCAGTGATCCTTGTGTCAGTAAATTTAACCCATGTGTATTGTTTAATTCCCTGGTGTTGTTCCCTCCACACATCGACCAAACTACACTGACTGATGAGCTCTTCTAGCACCTTGGGTGTGGACTGTGGGTGTGGTTCTTCTCCATTTCTGTCTAAGGTGAAATCTGTGGTGCAGTTTCAGTCCCCTCCCATTACCACTAAGGGTCTGCTGCTACTGTGTTGTAGGGCATTCTTGAGTTTATTAAAAAGCTGTGCTCTCTCACCACCACTGTCGGGGGCATATACGTTTATAAATAAGAGCTCTGTACCTCTTACTTCAGTCTGCACCATTAAAACCCTGCCCTGCTCTAGCTCTGTGACTCGTGTGTTTATCTCACCCAGTGTTCTGTTAAAAAGTATTGCCACCCCTGCACTGATGTTGGTTCCATGGCTATGGAAGAGTTTCCCTTCTTCCCCCCATTGCCCAGTCTGACTCATTGGCCTGATCACTGTGAGTCTCTTGCAAGAAAATTACATCTATTTTTTTGCACTGTATCAGTTCTTTAACTACTGCTCTTTTATTCCTGTCCCTGCCACCACTGATATTAAGAGACCCTATCTTTAGCTTCTCCACTGGAGGGACTAAGAGAAGGAAGTGGAAGAACAGGTAAGAACAGCAGTGCAGACAGGAGAGGACACCCAGTGTGACGACTTCATTGCCGCTTTCTTTTGCCAATGGACTTCCGTAACCTCGCTAGATGATTTTTCAACCTATATCTCTTCTTTTTATCTAATTCATCATAACTTGCTGTTCGTTGTGCCATAACTACAGAAGCTATACATTTTTCAATATCTGGAAAGTAATCCTTGACCTCAACTGAATTACCAAACATTTCATCCAAAAATTCATTTATTTCAGTTAATGTGTAGAGCTGTTGATCTCCCCCAAACTGTGACACACTGATGTCTGAAATGTCAGAGAGGTTGTCTTCTAATGGTTCCTCATCCTGCTCTATCTGAGAACATGCTGGATCCCCATCACTGAACAATATCTCTACACCATCCGAAACCTCTGCACAGCTTGACCCTCCCGCAATGTTTAACCCTGCCGTGCTGACCCTCCGTCTTGACCCTCCATCTGACCCTCCGTCTTGTTCTAAAACATCAGCTACGTTCAGAATGTTCGTTTGTATTGAGGGCTCCTTCACCCTTTTCACCTCTGCACCTTTATCTACGGTCGTCTGCACATCTGACACATCAGTTAGTTTTTCACTTTCTTTTCTGTTCACAGCCTGTTTTCCATCATCTACCTGTTCATCACCTGTCTGCTCACTGCAGCTCAGTGCATTAGCCCCCGCAGTGGTTAGGTCAGTGTTCTGCCCTCCGGCAGCATCTGACTGCCCCACACCACTTCTTGCTCCAGCCTGCCTCTCTGCCCTGTCTCCACTGGGCCCAGCTTCCTCATTGTCCAGTGTCCTGTGTGGACAGACAAACTTTTTGTGCCCTATATCCCCACACTCAAAACACCTCATATTTCCAGTACTAGCGTATAACATACATGATTTTCCTTCACACCACACCCTGAAGGAGATATCTAGGGTGGGTTCATTCAAAAACATGAGCAGTGTGCGTCTGAAAGAGATCACGTGTTTCAGTGCGGGGTTTTTACAGTTCAGCGAGACCATTTTAACATCACTCACTATTTTCCCGAAACGAGTTAATTCCCGCTCAATATCCTCATTAGGAATAAATGGAGGCGTGTTAGACACCGTGACTTTAGTTGTTGTTGCACCGAGCGGCGTTACAAACTAAAACTCTCCACTGACCCTAATGCCGTCTTCAATCAGCTGATGCATGAGCTCCCTGTCCTTAACAAACACCACCACAGCTTTATTCATCCGCCATGCCGACACCATGTTTTCACATCACGCACTCTCTCCTACCGCCATTAACACCTGCTCCACCGAGACCTCGGAGCTCACCTCACACCGCACCCCGTGCCGGAGCGAGAGAGGACGGGCTGCACCGCTCAGCTGGGCCGCCATCCCTGCACTCCACCACAAGATCAACAGATCTCCGCGGTGACAAATACATTCATTTACACCGCTTATCTGTTATTACTTTTATTTTATTATTATTTTATATATATAAGTTCTATCACTCTGAGAAAAAAGCTTCCAAGATTCGGAAAGTGCTCATTCACTCTCACACCACTCTCACACACCGACTCCCAGCATGCACCAGAGAGAGAGAGAGAGAGAGAGAGAGAGAGAGAGAGAGAGAGAGAGAGAGAGAGAGAGAGAGAGAGAGAGAGAGAGAGAGAGAGAGAGAGAGAGGGACGAGTTACTGAAAAAAGCTGACTGCTAAAATTCCATCGGGGCAAAGGGCATGAACGACAGTGACATGAAGACACACACACACACACACACACACAGGGTGGGACAGTAGACAGTAGATGCTTCCTTATTCACTCGTGTGTGTGTGTGTGTGTGTGTGTATTGAAGTGTGTGTGTGTGTGTGTGTGTGTGTGTGTGTGTGGGTGAAAAGAGGGCCAGCCTGGGATCTGATGTACCTCCGTAGTAAAGGACAGCAGCAGGCTCTCCTTCCTTCCTCATCTATTGTGAGTTGTGGATGGTGGATGGGGAAACACACACACACACACACACACACACACACACACACACACACACACACACACAACTTCCTTCTCTGCATATATGCTCCAGGAAAGCGCAGCGATGGGTGAAGGCCAGGCGTCCTCTTCCTCAAAACACACAGCATCACATGAGTACAAAAGTTTGTGCACGCATGGGACCGAATCACAAAAACACGGTGTGTTCCAGCAGGAATCGTTAGCTCTGTGCTGTTTTTTAAACAACTATCTGTATGACAGCAGTGAAGCTGCAAAAAAAAAAATCTTTTGCTTTCACTAATGCAGTGATGGCATCCACCTGTGCACATGGAGCTGGGCTTTAAACACTTTTCGTGTGACTTTTGTTGTGTGTTTTCTGAACTCTCTGAGAGTCATGGCATTTCTGCAGTGTTAAGGCTTGTTGAGCAAGTTACATCTACAAAAGAATCATTAAGATTAAAATGCAAGGCATGTTTGATTCATTTTCTGCTGGTGAGTCGATTCAGAGTCAAATCAAGTTTTTAATGAGAAGTGGCATGATATAACAGGGCTCTCACAGGATCCAAAGAACCTCACAATGCAGGAGAACAGACCAGGGTACTGCTCAAATGGACTGCCTGAAGGCATCTTAAAAAAAAGATTTGTTTGTTTGAAAACCATGCTGAAGGTCATTTTTGGTCTTAAATGGCATTGCAGGTTCTTAGCAGCCCAAACAGAACTGCATTCTTCTGGAGGCACATTCGATTCAGAGTTGATTCAGAATCAATTCACTTTCTCACTATGATACACTGCACTGGAGATCACTTGGAAATGGACTGAAAAGATGTCACATGGTTCCAGAGTTATCTGGAGAACAGATTCTCTTAGAATAGACAATGAAAATACGCCATGTTTGATTCAGAATTGATTCAGAGTTGATTCAGAATCCAATCACTTCCTCAATATGATACACTGCACTGGAGTGGAGTTCATTTGGAAATGGGATGAAAAGATGCCGTATGGTTGTCACCAGCCTAAAAGAACCAGAGTTATCTGGAGAACAGATCAGGGTTCTTTTGGAATGGACCAAGAAAATATAGTAAGTTTGATTCAGAGTTGATTCAGAGTTGATTTAGAATCAAATCACTTCCTCAATATGATATATTGCACTCTAGTTCATTTGGAAATGGACTGAAAAGATGTCGCCTGGTTTGCACCAGCCTAAAAGAACCAGAGTTATCTGGAGAATAGATCAGGATTCTCTAAGAATGGACCAAGAAAATATAGTAAGTTTGACTCAGAGTTGATTCAGAGTTGATTTAGAATCAAATCACTTCCTCAATATGATACACTGCACTGGAGTGGAGTTCATTTGGAAATGGGATGAAAAGATGTCGTATGGTTCTCACCAGCCTAAAAGAACCAGAGTTATCTGGAGAACAGATCAGGGTTCTCTTAGAATGGACTATGTGAAAATAAGGCAAGTTTGATTTAGAGTTGATTCAGAGTTGATTCAGAGTTGATTCAGAGTCAAATCACTTTCTCACTGCAATCAAACTGCAGTTCACTTGCAAGTGGACTGAAAAAAAAAAACATCACAGGTTCTGACCAGCTTTAAAGAACCCACCTGATTGGAAGAACACATCAAGGTCTGAGTCAAACATTTACAAAACATTTCATCTTTACTACAAAAACGCCATTTGATTCAGTCGTGATACAAAAGTCTTTTTGTAATGTTTGCGCAGGTTTAAGTCAGTTCCAGTAAAATGCTTACATAGTGCCATGGAGCCGTGCGAACATTCCCGTTAATCGCTCTAAAGTGTTACCAAAAGTACTAAAGGTCCCTCTCAGCAGTTAAAAAAGTGTCCGAACACATGGCAGGAAGTCCAAACGATCCATTTCCTGCCTCTTCTCTGTGCCGATGCAGGGAGGGAGGGAGCAATTGGCAAGCTGCTCCCTTATTGGGCGATTAAAATCCTCAGCCAATTAAAGCTGGTGTAATTGCCCCTGCTGTGTGAGCTGTTAAACGAGATGGAGGCTTTTTGTCCTGCACTAAATGGCGTGGAACCGGAGACATCCTCCTGCCGTCCCTCCCGTTCCGTTCCCCAAGACTGGCTTCCTGTTACACTGCGGATCTCTGGGGTCCTCTCAGGGAGAACAACTACCACAGCTCAGAGGCCATGAGATCCTCCAGCACACACACACACACACACACACACACAGATGCTCCCTGTCCTGCGATTGGGTTTCCGGTGCTTGTCCTTCTCAGGAATTCAGTGATCAAAAGCGATTTGGTTCAGATCGCCTTTCGTGTAAAAGAGAAACATTCCCAAGTGTTTTGAAGTGCAAAATTTCCATAAGGACCGATTTTTCCGCCTTTCGCACAAACCAAGCATCATTTTCCGCCTGTGACAGCGTGTTTTGTTTTCTCTCTCGCTGTGTAAACATCTCTGACATTATTACACTCAGCATCACCTCCCTGCTGCGCCCTGCTTTCTAATTATTTATTTATTTCTTTTTCCCTGGTAAATAACAATCAGTCTGTTATCAGTCTGTTTGGATCGGTTCGCTGTACTTGTGATGAATTAAAGCCCACTTAAAGTCGTCGTCCTTGTCGTAATTGCGTAATTAGGATTTAATGAATCCTCGGCGTTCTCCTGTTGCCGGATTTCATGGAAAATTGATAGATGGGAATTAATTTTGTGTTCGTTTCGCGTGTCGCTGTTCTGAAGTGAACAGGCGGTGTAATGACTTCCCAATTACAAACGCAAACGCCGCTAAACGATTCGGAAACGAGATCGAATGCGGTAATGAAGAGCGTGTCAGGCTGCACACACACACACACACACACACACACACACCGACACACACACACACACACACACACACACACACACACACACACCGACACACACACACACACACACACACACACCGACACACACACACACACACACACCACACACACACACACACACACACAAACAAACACACAGAGCTTCAACATCTTAATCTGAAGTAGCATATAACATACTGCGAACCTCCTCAATGGATAGCTGGATCTGGTAGATGAAAGGATGGATGGATGGATGGATGGATGGATGGATGGATGGATAGATAGATAGATAGATAGATAGATAGATAGATAGATAGATAGATAGATAGATAGATAGTTCTAAGCTTTCTAAAGTTCTACTTGATGCCTTTTCTGAAAGGGAAACCATCTGTTCTACACAGAGTGATGGATGGATGGATGGATAGATGCATGGCTGGATGCATGGATGGTGGATAGATAGATAGATAGATAGATAGATAGATAGATAGATAGATAGATAGATAGATAGATAGATAGATAAATAGGTAGATAGATGGATGGATGGATGGATGGATGGATGGATGGATAGATGGATAGATAGATGGATGGATGGATAGATGGATGGATGGATAGATGCATGGATGGATGGATAGATAGATAGATAGATAGATAGATAGATAGATAGATAGATAGATAGATAGATGGATGGATTAATGGATGGATGGATGGATAGATAGATAGATGGATAGATGGATAGATGGATGGATGGATGGTTGGATAGATGGATGCATGGATGGATGGATGGATAGATAGATAGATAGATAGATAGATAGATAGATAGATAGATAGATAGATTAGATAGATAGATGGATAGATGGATGGATGGATGGATGGATGAATAGTAGATGAACTGGTAAAGAGAAGATTGGAGAGATGGAAGAATGGACAGACAGGCAGAACATACAGCTAAAAGGTGTATACTGTAGATAGATAGATAGATAGATAGATAGATAGATAGATAGATAGATAGATAGATAGATAGATAGACACAGAAAGAGAATGAGAGACACATTGAGAAAGACAAAGAGAGAGAGAGGTGAAGGACAATATGACATGCACTGATGTGACGTACACCATGTCGAACACTGCTGGAAACAACATCCGACTAATTCCTTTACACACACACACACACACACACACACACACACACACACACACACACACATACACAAGCGATCCATCTCTCCCACTGAATTGGCACGCAATATTTCTTATGAGCTCTCTTGTCTTTCTCTATCTGTGTGTGTGTGTGTGTGTGTGTGTGTGTGTGTGTGAGTGTGTGTGACTCTGTTTATCACTGTCTCTCTCTTTCTCACACACACTCTCGTTCTTCATGAATTTTTATTAAACAAAACTATAAGCAGATTGATTTCACAGCCGCTGCGTTATTGCATTTTTATTTAATTCTCTCTCTCTCTCTCTCTCTCTCTCTCTCTCTCTCTCTCTCTCTCTCTCTCTCTCTCTCTCTCTCTCTCTCTCTCTCCCTCTCTCTTTTCCTGCCATCCTTGGCAGATTTACCTGTTTGGATTTGCGGCACTGAATGGCCTCATTGTGGGTTGTGGGTGCAGCTTAATGTGTGTGTGTGTGCGTGTGTGTGTGTGTGTGTGTGTGTGTGTGTGTGTGTGTGTGTGTGTGTGTGCGCGTGTGTGTGTTATTGTGTTGATTTTGCATGGAGATGAAAGAATTTTAACATAATTAAATAAAAACAAAACAAACAATAAATACCAGAAAAAGTGGAATCACAAGTCTATCTATCTATCTATCTATCTATCTATCTATCTATCTATCTATCTATCTATCTATCTATCAATCTATCCACACACCTATATATCCATCCATCCATCCATCCATCCATCCATCCATCCATCCATCCCTCCAGCCAGCCACCTATCCATTCTTTTGTCTATCTTATTTCCCTATTCATTTCTCTTTCTCATTTTGTGTGCACCTCTCTCTCTCACTCTCTCTCTTTCTTTGTCTCTCTCTCTCACTTTGTCTCTCCCCTCTCTCTCTCTCTCTCTCTCTCTCTCTCTCTCTCTCTCTCTCTCTCTCTCTCTCTCTCATGGCCAATACTTTTAATCTCAGTCAGAATATTCAGAATTGTGTTCTTCAGAATCTCAGTGCTACATTATTTTCTTCGCTGTGTAGTACAGGAGGTACAGGATCGTGATGAGTAAGTGATTTAGACCTAACATGAGAATGTGTGTGTGTGTGTGTGTGTGTGTGTGTGTGTGTGTGTGTATAACAACAGAGAGGTGATTTGTTAACTGGTTAAACGAGTGTGATGTGGCCTGCAGACCTGTGAGCCCTGTGTGTGTGTGTGTGTGTGTGTGTGTGTGCCTGCTGTGTGTAATGAGGCCTCCTGCAGCTCTCTCCACAGCGGGTGTGTGTATCGGCACAGCATCACTTCAGCCCACTTGCTCTCTCTCTCTCTCCATGTTTCTCTCGATGTCTCTCGCCCGTTCTCTGTTGGAGTCCATGGTAATTGGGTTCTTGTCAACGGCAAATTAGCCTGGATTAGCCGTGCTGTGACTCCTGGAAAGCATGCCAGCGATATCACACACTCTCTCTGAGTATGTGAGTGTTCTGTGTGTGTGTGTGTGTGTGTGTGTGTGTGTGAGAGAGAGAGAGAGAGAGAGAGAGAGAGAGAGAGAGAGAGAGAGAGAGAGAGAAAGAGAGACCAGCTGTTCAACCTCTCCCCTGCAGGTGTGTGTTCAAGCATCCAAATGCTGGAACATGTGTTTTTGTCTTTTTTTTTTTTTTGGCAGCACATCATATAACAAAATGCACCACTATCACACACACACACACACACACACACACACGCTGGACTGAGTTAAGACGTATGGTGTCAGGTATTAACGATGGATGGATTGTGTTCTCCGTCCACATTGTGACAGCTTGATATCAGCATCACACCTGAAGCAGACATGTACAGCCCGAGGTGACGGATTGTCACAGTGTGTATGTGTGTGTGTGTGTGTGTGTGTGCGTGTGCGTGTGTGTGTGTGTGTGTGTGTATGTGATAGCAGATGTAAGCATTTGCTGTGTTCCAAAGCGCACTGTGTCTTGCTTTTATCACGTCTCTTCTCTGTATCTGTCCCTCTCCTGCCTTTTTCACGCAGAAATCTGACAGATCATCAGTTTCCAGTCCGATTAGGTCGGTTAATGAATAAATAAATAAATAAATAAATAAATAAATAAATAATAGTTACCCCATCAGTCTACCAGATCAATTTACACCAATAATTATATTTTAATATGCATGTAAATAATTAAATCTATAAGCACCAAAGAACTAACTAACTAACTAACTAAGTAACTAACTAACTAACTAAATAAATAAATGAAAATAAATAAATAAATAGTTACCCCATTAGTCTAGGAAATCAATTTACACCAATTATTGTATTTTAATATGCCTGTAAATAATTATAGAACATTTAGAAATTATAAGAACTAATTAAATAAATAAATATATTTATTAATTTATAAACACCCTACTACTACCACTAATAATAATAGTAACAGTTTAAAAAAAAAAAAATTCAATTAGAACTCAATCATAAAATGCTTTACATATAAAATATAAGAAGGTAAAACAAACAAACAAACAAACAAACAAACAAACAAACAAAGTAATAATTTATATTGACTATAAACCTGATTCAAAGAATTACCAAACCAAAACAACCCAGGTTTTTCCCTCTACTCACTAAAAATAAAATATAAATAAAATAAAATAAAATAAAATAAAATAAAATAAAATAAAATAAAATAAAAAAGATGAAATAAAATGAAATAAAATAAAATAAAATAAAATAATAATAATTTCTTGGGAAAGATATCATTCATTAAATGTCAACCTTGCACAATAAACTCATTTTACTTCTTTACGTCCCAAAATCCACTCCCAAAAAACATGATATAAAATTCTATTTTTATTATCAGATAAACTAAACAGCTTTAGGATAATTACTACTGCTAATAAAAACATAGTAATATAAAATAATGATAGATAATAAAAGAGTTAGGAATACTGGAGTTGTTTTATATGAAAGAGCGAAATCTTTCTCTGTCTATTTTTTCTGTTAAATAGAATTATTATGTTTTTTTTTTTTTAAGCTAACTGGTCAGGAGAAAAATACTCAAACGGAATTATTCCTATGTTGCTTCACTCTTTCTAAGTTGCTGGATTTAAATTAAAAAAAAAAAACAAAAAAAAAAACTTCAGGATGCAGTAAGTGATCTCGATCGATGTCATTTCTGACCAATCGGATCAGGAGCTCGAGGGACAGGCAAGAAAAAACAATTATGGAGGACAAAGCGTCTGTCCGTCGAAGCTACAGCGAATATAAACAAGCTCCGCATCAGCAGAGGTCCAGGTTTTATCTTTGATACTGAGAGTTAGAAATCTAATCTAGGGCTCATGCTAGGCTACTCTGTTGGCTAGCGAGGTCATGATGATGAATTCTGTGACAAAAAAAAAGAGAAAATTTATTTTCTTTTCATTTTAAAATGAAATTGTTGTCCAGAGCAATTCTTGTCCTGATATTTAGTTAGCTGATATTAGCTAGGGCTAAGCTAGTCAGATTGTTGTTATGGTTCCAGTGAGGTCTGGATAGCAAATTCAGTAAAAATAAAGTCACTTTTTTTCCACAAAACCCCTCTCTCTCTCGCTCTCTCTCTCTCTCTCTCTCTCTCTCTCTCTCTCTCTCTCTCTCATATTTGTCCTCCTGTGAGAGATACGTGGTCTTCACCGCTCCCCCGATGAGGAACCACCTCCCTCCTGCAAAAACAGTCTTTATTATTGAAGCCCCGAGGCGACCGGCACTAAAGAGGCCTCCGAAAAAAACTATGGAAATGAGTCGTCCTCGCTCATAAGGCAGGTCCCCAATATCTGCTCTCTGCCTTCAAAGAAAGGAGAGAAAAGAACGACAGCGGAGGGGAGGAAGAAAGGATGGGGGGAAAGAAAGAAGCAAAAAAAAAAAAACAAAAAAAAAAATGGTAGCACATTGTTCTTTTCTCGCAGGTTTTATGAGAAATTAATTAATTATGAATGAAATGAGAGAAAAGGAGCGTAATTACAATTCCACCTCTCCCTCCAGAGCCGGGCTCCGTCGTCTCAGATGGCTCTTTATCTCCGTTAATTTTCAAATGAAAAGCTGATAAAGTTTTAGAATGCTTTAATTTGCCATCGATTTGTCGTAATTGCTCGTTCACCCGTGTTCCCGCCGCTCCCGCTCGCTCCGCCGGAGAAGGACGTCTGATGCTCCGAGACTCTTTCGGTATAAATATATCTATTTTTTCTTATTCATAATTCAAACTCTGGTTCTGTCGGACGCGTGGCATGAGCCGAGGTGAAGGAAAAGCCGTCCTAAATCAAATCGTTCAATTATAGACTGGGAGTAATAATTACTGGAGCTGTTGAATTGAAGCGCTCCCCCGGGACAGATAGATAGATAGATGGACGTAGGGATGATGCATGGAGAGACACGGAGAGGTAAATAAATGAATATGCCATGCAGAAATACAATGTGGTGCAGGCGGCGAGAGCGCCACATGCGCTAATCGATAATCTGCAAAGTGGCGAGACACAATTAAAAGGGATATCGAGTGAAGAGCAGAGCGGCTGCTGGAGCAGGGTCTGGGGGTCGACCTGAAGGAGATGAAGTTCTGCTGCTTTTTCTTGCTCTTTTTCTGAAACATTGATTCCTGATGATTCCTTCTGTTACAGAGATTGGAATCTCAGTTAGTAATATTTTCATTTATTTTCAGCATTTTGAGAAATTTGATAATAACACAGACCACACCCAAACACCCTGCCTCCACAAACCACACCCACAGACCACACCCACACACCCTGCTCCACAGACCACACCCACAGACCATGCCCACTGACCCTGCCTCCACAGACAATGCTCACTGTCCCTGCCTCCATAGCTGCTCCCTACATACCCTGCCTCCACAGACCCCTCCAACAGACCCTGCCCCACAGACCATGCTCACTAACTATGCCTCCACAGACACCACCTACATACCATGCCTCCACAGACGCTACCTACAGACCCTGCCCCACAGACAATGCTCACTGCCCCTGCCTCCACAGACACCGTCTACATACCATGCCTCCACAGATGCCACCTACAGACCCTGCCCCACAGACCATGCTCACAAACCCTGCCCCATAGTCCACAGCCACAGACCCTGCACCACAGACCATGCTCACAGACCCTGCCTCCACAGATGCCACCTACAGACCCTTCCCCACAGACCATGCTCACAGACCCTGCCCCACAGTCTACACCCACTGTCCCTGCCCCACAGATCATGCTCACAGACCCTGCCCCACAGATCATGCTCACAGACCCTGCCCCACAGACCATGCTCACTGTCCCTGCCCCACAGATCATGCTCACAGACCCTGCCACACAGACCATGCTCACAAACCCTGCCCCATAGTCCACACCCACAGACCCTGCACCACAGACCATGCTCACAGACCCTGCCTCCACAGATGCCACCTACAGACCCTTCCCCACAGACCATGCTCACAGACCCTGCCCCACAGTCTACACCCACTGTCCCTGCCCCACAGATCATGCTCACAGACCCTGCCCCACAGACCATGCTCACTGTCCCTGCCCCACAGATCATGCTCACAGACCCTGCCACACAGACCATGCTTACAGACCCTACCCTACAGAACATGCTCACTGTCCCTGCCCCACAGACCATGCTCACAGACCCTGCCCAACAGACCATGCTTACTGTCCCTGCCCCACAGACCATTCTCACTGTCCCTGCCCCACAGACCATTCTCACTGTCCCTGCCCCACAGACCATGCTCACTGTCCCTGCCCCACAGACCATTCTCACTGTCCCTGCCCCACAGACCATGCGCACAGACCCTGCCCAACAGACCATGCTCACTGTCCCTGCCCAGCAGA
>JAUCMX010000017.1:22681642-22696642 GCA_033459395.1 Hemibagrus guttatus
ATCTACATCATCATCATCACTGATCTCCATCATCATCATCATCATCACTGATCTCCATCATCACTCATTACAATTATCACATCACTTATCTCCATCATCATCATCATCATCATCATCATCATCATCATCACTGATCTACATCATCATCATCACTGATCTCCATCATCATCATCATCATCATCATCATCATCATCATCAGCATCACTGATCTACATCATCATCATTACTGATGTACATCATCATCATCACTTATCTCCATCATCATCATCATCATCATCATCATCACATCACTGATCTACATCATCATCATCACTGATCTCCATCATCACATCACTGATCTCCATCATCACATCACTGATCTACATCATCATCATCACTGATCTCCATCATCACCATCATCACTGATCTCCATCATCACCATCATCACTGATCTCCATCATCGCATCACTGATCTACATCATCATCACTGATCTCCATCATCACCATCATCACTGATCTCCATCATCACCATCATCACTGATCTCCATCATCACATCACTGATCTCTATCATCACATCACTGATCTACATCATCACCATCATCACTGGTCTCCATCATCACATCACTGATCTCCATCATCACAACCCTGATCTCCATCATCACATCACTGATCTACATCATCACATCACTGATCTCCATCATCACCATCATCACTGATCTCCATCATCACTCATTACAATTATCACATCACTTATCTCCATCATCATCATCATCATCATCATCATCAGCATCACTGATCTCCATCATCACTCATTACAATTATCACATCACTTATCTCCATCATCATCATCATCATCATCATCATCATCAGCATCACTGATCTCCATCATCACATCACTGATCTCCATCATCACATCACTGATCTCCATCATCACCATCATCACTGATCTCCATCATCACTCATTACAATTATCACATCACTTATCTCCATCATCATCATCATCATCATCATCAGCATCACTGATCTCCATCATCACATCACTGATCTCCATCATCACATCACTGATCTCCATCATCATCATCATCATCATCATCAGCATCACTGATCTCCATCATCACATCACTGATCTCCATCATCACATCACTGATCTCCATCATCACCATCATCACTGATCTCCATCATCACATCACTGATCTCCATCATCACCATCATCACTGATCTCCATCATCACATCACTGATCTCCATCATCACATCACTGATCTACATCATCACCATCATCACTCATTACAATTATCACATCACTTATCTCCATCATCATCATCATCATCATCATCATCATCACTGATCTCTATCATCATTAGTGGTAAAACACCTCCACTTGGTAATCCCCACTGTAAAATCAATTCCCTCTGAATAGAGCTGAGGAACAGAAACTAGAGCGAGATGGAAAATACTCAAAAGGAGATCTGTGTTATAACACCAACATACGCTACCTCCGACACAGCCGAAAGAGCCAGCTTCATTTTCCCTCCACTAAAACCCACAGCCAAATGAACCCACGAAACCTTTCTAAGACACCCTATGGAAGCCCCCCCAACCCCCCCCCCCCCAACCGGAGATTTCCAGACTCATTTCCAGACTCGCGTAATCATCTCCATCTTTGTGTGCATAAAGAAAAGAGGAGGAATTCGAGGAGGGACGTACAGTATACATCACTAGCTGGACGAGATGGAACCAGATGGAACCCGACACAGGTTTTTGACATGTTTCTGAGAGACGCACTGAAAATATTAGCCTTAAAATGTTAAGGGCAGGAAAGTTTGTGACCAGTGAGAAGTTCCAAAACTCGGAAGCGGGCCTCACAGGCAAAAAGCAGGAATTTGTCTGGAATTTTGGCGTGACGATGTGAGACATGTACAAACGTCTACTCATGTAAAATGTGTTTTTTAAGGCAGATGAAAGAGTTCAAATTAGCGATAGAAAACAAAGCTAATCATCATCTCATTTAGGATTCTTCCTTCTTCTTTCCCATCAGCTCATCGTCCTGCTGATTGAGTGTTAGAAAAAAAAATCCCTTTATCATCTGTGGCATTGACTGTAATGATTATTTCGCACTTAATCTCTCTCTCACTTTGTCTCTCCCTCTCTCTCTCTCTCTCTCTCTGTCTCTCTCTCTCGCTATCTCGCTATCTCTCTTTATCTTTTGCTCTCTCTCATTGACTCCTCTGTTCTGGAGCTCGGTAAAAAGGAGGAAGAAGACGGCAGACAGACGCTTCAATCCTGAAGGACGAGAAGCTGAGAAGAAGACAGACACGTAATCTTTTAATCTCTCCATCATCTCTCTCAGGCACTTCTCTGTATTTTTTTTCTCCCTGCTCTATTCTTTCCTGCTAAAACATTTCATATTTTAATCACTGCCTGATTTCTAGCCCTATACGACTTCTGCTAACTTTATTGATTTTTTTTCTCCCTCTCTCTCTCTCTCTCTCTCTCTCTCTCTCTCTCTCTCTCTCTCTCTTTTTTTGACACTTCCTTGAGTAATAAAAGCACAATCTTTTCTCTCCCTCTCCTCGTTTTTTTTCTTTCCCGCGCTCAGTGCCTGAAGGTTACAGCTTAAACGTGCATCATTCAGCGGAAAAACAAAAGACCCCCCAAAAAATTGATTCGGTTATCAGACGTGGCGCTTTGATCAGACGCTGAAAAGCAGTGCTGCGTGTCAGAAATGTGCAATTGCAGCTCTTTCGGAGTTTCACAATTACAACATGACAAGGGTCCAAAGTTTGGTCCCTGTTTGGATCCTACGGCAATAAGGAATCTTAATGAAAAGTCTCTCTAATGTGTCGCGTGGCAGACGTGAGTGTTTAACATTTCCCCGGAATCTTCTCCTGCTATCTGCATATTCGCTATGAGCTGTAGGTTTAAATGCTTTTGCTCGCTGTTACATTTCCATTTTGTTACCGATATTAATTTGAAGCTCCAGGCACGGCTCCGAGCGGCGTTCCGTGTACTTATGATTACTTTTTCACAATAAAACGCTGAATAACAAATCAAAATGTCTCCTTTTCTTACATATATTTATACAAAGTCGATCTTTTTCAAATGTTAATCAGGGATGAAAATTCAGTAAATGAAAAACATCCTTCCCTGGGACTAACAGTTACACAGGCCACGCCTCCTTCACTGAAACTGACTATTACACAGGCCACGCCTCCTTCACTGAGAACGACAGTTACAAACCCCGCCCCAAAGTTTCCCCCCTTTCCTTTTTGAGACTGACCACATCTCCTTCACTAACACTGTCAGTTACACAGACCACACCTCCTTTACTGAGACTGACCACATCTCCTTCACTAACACTGTCAGTTACACAGACCACACCTCCTTTACTGAGACTGACCACATCTCCTTCACTAACACTGTCAGTTACACAGGCCACACCTCCTTCACTAACAATGTCAGTTATTTTACTTCATTTAAAATGGCTATTAAAAGGCCACGCCTCCTTCGATAGGACTGACAGATATACAGGTCACACCTCGTTCATTGACACTGTGTTACACAGGCCACACCTCTTTGACTTGAAGGCTATGCCTCCATCAATGAGACTGACAGATGGAAATGTCACGCCTACGTAACTAGGACTACTAGGAAGTTACAAAGGCCACACCTCCTTCCCGGAGACTGACATTTACAAAGGCCACACCTCTATCAAGTCTAATAGGTACACAGGCCACACCTCCATCACTAGGACTAACAGGTATACAGGCCACACCTCCTTCACTAGAACTAACAGGTACACAGGTCACACCTCCATCACTAGAACGAACAGGTACACAGGCCACACCTCCTTCACAAGGACTAACAGGTACACAGGCCACACCTCCATCACTAGGACTAACAGATACACAGGCCACACCTCCTTCACAAGGACTAACAGGTACACAGGCCACACCTCCATCACTAAGACTAACAGACACACAGGCCACACCTCCATCACTAGGACTAACAGGTACACAGGTAGTAACAGTAACTTTGCTTCATCACTGATTATTTTCCTGTAGTTTTACTCATTACATCTTCAATCTCTCTCTCCATCCCTCCCTCTCTCTCTCTATCTCTCTCTCTCTCGTGTATAATTGCACCATGAGGTACTTAAGGCAAACAGAGTTTAATAGGCAATAGAGTGAGAAGTGAAAGAGACAATAACGGCGCTCCGACATCAATTATTGGATACGTATCCATCACGGCACTGACGTATACGCGACCCTCGACACCTGCCAGCTGAGATATTGACCAGCGTGGTGTGCGGTGACACGTCCCATTTACCATCGCATTTATTAATGGCCTGTTAAAATGAGTGAAGCCTCTCTCTCTCACGCTCTCTCTCTCTCTCTCTCTCTCTCTCTTGCGCTCTCTCTCTCCCCCTCTCTCTCTCTCTCTCTCTCTTGCGCTCTCTCTCTCCCTCTCTCTCTCTCTCTCTCTCTCTCTCTCTCGAGTTTTTATTAATTTATAGAAGCAGTAGCTCCTGAATCACGATAGAACCTTTTTTTCATAAGTGTGTGCCAGATGTTAATAATAATAATAATAATAATAATAATAATAATAATAATAATAATAATAATCTTAGTAGTTGTTTTGAATTAGGTTCCATACAAAAAAAAAATTACAATTAAAACCCACAAATGTCAGATATAAAATTGTAATTATATTATATTAATTATATTTATTTATATTTATTTATGTTACATAAAAAAATCTGAATGCTGTAGAAGATGCTTTTCATACATTATTTTTTCAAACAGAAAAACGTAATTTACGCCTACACTGTGAAATTAAATAATATTATTTTTCTAAAATCCTAGTGTTCAAACATCAATTTCCTAAATGAAGATTTATCTTTAATCCATTTTATTAAAATGTATTTTATGATACCTGAGTGTCTGTGGGAATGTTTTATATAAACGCTTAAAACTGAAGGCAATGGAGACTCTCTTTTTAATAGAATAATACAAAGTCATTCGTTTTTCTTTTCTCTGAGAATAAAAA
Organism: Hemibagrus guttatus; assembly: GCA_033459395.1. Classification (NCBI taxonomy): domain Eukaryota; kingdom Metazoa; phylum Chordata; class Actinopteri; order Siluriformes; family Bagridae; genus Hemibagrus; species Hemibagrus guttatus. The sequence continues at coordinate 22,686,670 of JAUCMX010000017.1, forward strand.
CATTTTTTTGGAAGAGGATGAGGAAGTTGGCCGGCTCGCTCTTCTCCTCCCGTCTGCTGAATTACGCCTCCCTTAATTGGCTCCGATGGCATTTAAAGCAAACAGTTTAAATAAGTAAAAGGCATTTGGACGAGTGAGGAGCCAAGTCTGCAATTATTGGAAGCGTATCAGTCAGTGAGTGAGGGCCAAGGAAGGAGGGGAAGGTGTGTGTGTGTGTGTGTGTGTGTGTGTGTGTGTGTGTGTGTGTGTGTAGGCAGTACATGGAGGTTTCCAGAACGACAGGAAGCCCACAGGTAGCAGATCTATTATCTAAAAGCCAGCCAGTTAATTATGCAGCAGGGTGACATGTTTATAAGGATGAACTTTGGGCGTGCGATTAGAGCCCGGGGCAGACGCGGGGGCCGCGGGGCACACGTGGCCTCGTCTCATTCCCACACCTATTATATGCTAATGCCGGTCATTGCAAAGCGTCAGGGTGAGAAGGAGTTAATTTAGAGGGTCGTTATTCCGGGCCATATTTCAGCTCGGCTTTAGGAGAGGAGGAAGAGGCGGAGATTTGGGACGGGAAGACAGGAAGTGGGTGGTTTATGTCTCGCAAGGGAGGATGTGGAACAGAAAGCAGTACCACGGGGGATTATATTTAACTCTAATGCCGTATTCTGCGTTCCGATTGGTCAGGAGGATGTTGATTCATTTTCCATAAGAGCAGCTCAGCATTATGGACAAATTACACGGTTATTGAAAATTAGCATGCCCCAGCTCCTTTAACGCCTTACCATTTCCATAGTAACGCCTCGTTCGCAGGGACTGGTTCGTTGGACGCACTGCGTGAACATAAACCAGTAAAACAGCATGTATCATCAATGATACAGAAGGGAAGGAGTCTCCAGTGTCAGTGCTGAGAAGATTGCACCAAATTTAAATGAACTAAATTTTTAAATAGAAACTGTGTGTGTGTGTGTGTGTGTGTGTTAAGAAACCCTGACCACTTTGAGCCCAGATTTATAGCAGATGTTTATGAGAAGACCAGAGTAAGTGTGTGTGTGTGTGTGTGTGTGTGTGATGGCTTGATATAAAGCTCTCTATCAGGAAGACAGAGGGAATCTCACATCACGGCCCAAAAGGCCAGACTTTACAACTCTACTTGATATACATGAGTTCATTCAAGGCTTTTATTTAAGAGCTCAACCTCTGAAAGTGTTAAAGAACCCACTGCGATGAATTATCTCAGGATTATTTATTTTATTTACTTCTTTTATTTACTTCTTTACTGCGTGAAAACCAGTGGGAGGTGAAATATTAGATAAACTTCTTCATTTCTGAAAATCTGATAAGCAAAAAATCTTTAGAAATCTATAAGTATGTTGCTTTTGTTGTATGGTTGGTATTAAAGTAGTGTCTATATTCAATTTTATCTTAATTTGAATGAAAATGAGTAATTAAAAAATAATAATAATAAAAAAATAAAAAATTAAATTGCACTGTTTTTATTTGTGTTTTGATTTAGTTTTTATGCTTTCCAAAAACATTCAATTGTAAAAGTTGATATTATCACTGTATTCACATTTATTATATTTTTCATATTTTATTATTTAACATATTTATTACATTGATTAATCTAGCCATGGGGGTCACAGTCCAGTGACTTCTGTGCCGGTCCCAAGCCCGGATAAATAGAGAGGGTTGCGTCAGGAAGGGCATCCGGCGTAAAACATTGCCAAATTTAACCATGCGAATCGTCAGTACGAATTTCATACCGGATCGGTCGAGGCCCGGGTTAACAACGACCGCCATCGGCGCCGTTGACCTACAGGGCGCCGGTGGAAATTGGGCTACTGTTGGTGGAAGAAGTAGAGGAGGGAGGAGAGTGCACAGACAGAGAGAGAAGAGGAAAGGTAAGAGTGTAGGACTGAGAATAGGAACTCTGAATGTTGGTACTATGACAGGGAAAGGTAGAGAGCTGGCTGATGTGATGGAGAGAAGGAAGGTGGATATACTGTGTGTACAGGAGACCAGGTGGAAGGGTAGCAAGGCTCGTAGTATAGGAGCAGGATTCAAGCTGTTTTATTATGGTGTGGATAGTAAGAGAAATGGGGTAGGTGTGGTCCTGAAGGAGGAGTTTGTGAGGAATGTTCTGGAGGTGAAGAGAGTGTCAGACAGGGTGATGAGTCTGAAGTTAGAGATTGAAGGGGTGATGTTGAATGTTGTTAGTGGTTATGCCCCACAGGTAGGTTGTGAGTTAGAGGAGAAAGAGAGATTCTGGAGTGAATTAGATGAGGTGATGGTGAGTATTCCCACGGGTGAGAGAGTGGTGATAGGAGCGGATTTTAATGGACATGTTGGTGAGGGGAACACAGGTGATGAGGAGGTGATGGGCAAGTTTGGAGTTAAGGAAAGGAACCTAGAAGGACAGATGGTAGTGGACTTTGCTAAGAGGCTGGACATGGCTGTGGTTAACACTTATTTTCAGAAGAGGGAGGAGCATAGAGTGACTTACAAGAGTGGAGGTAGGAGAACACAGGTAGACTACATCCTATGTAGAAGAGGCAATCTGAAAGAGATTAGTGACTGTAAAGTGGTAGTGGGAGAGAGTGTAGCCAGACAGCATAGGATGGTGGTGTGTAGGATGACTTTGATGGTCTGTAAGAAGAAGAGGTCAAAGATAGAGAAGAAAACCAAGTGGTGGAAGCTGAAAAAGTAGGAATGTTGTGAGGAATTTAGACAGAAGCTGAGGCCGGCTCTGGGTGGTCAGGTAGTGCTGCCAGATGACTGGGAAACTACAGCAGAAGTGATCAGGGAGACAGGGAGAAAGGTGCTGGGTGTGTCATCTGGAAGGAGGAAAGAAGATAAGGAGACTTGGTGGTGGAATGAGGAAGTTCAGGATAGTGTCCAGAGGAAGAGGTTAGCCAAGAAGAAGTGGGACATGGACAGGACTGAAGAGAATAGACAGGAATACAAGGAGTTACAGCACAGAGTGAAGAGGGAGATGTCTAAGGCCAAGCAGAAGGCATATGATGAGTTGTACACTAGGTTAGACACTAGAGAAGGAGAGAAGGACTTGTACAGGTTAGCTAGGCAGAGGGATCGAGATGGGAAGGATGTGCAGCAAGTTAGAGTTATTAAGGATAGAGATGGAAGGGTGCTCACAAGTGAGGAGAGTGTACAGAGGAGATGGAAGGAATACTTTGAGGAGCTGATGAATGAGGAAAATGAGAGGGAAAAAAGAGTAGAAGGGGTGAACTCTGTGGAACAGAAAGTAGATAAGATTAGAAAGGATGAAGTCAGGAAGGCTTTGAAGAGGATGAAACGTGGAAAGGCAGTTGGTCCTGACGACATCCCGGTGGAGGTCTGGAAGTGTCTGGGAGAGGCAGCAGTGGAATTTTTAACTAGTTTGTTCAACAGGGTTTTAGAGAGTGAGAGGATGCCTGAGGAATGGAGAAGAAGTGTGTTAGTGCCGATTACAATGAAGCTATGGGAAAGAGTAGTGGAAGCTAGGTTAAGGAAGGTAGTGGAAATTTGTGAGCAGCAGTATGGCTTCATGCCCAGAAAGCGTATGACAGGGTGCCAAGAGAAGAGCTGTGGTACTGTATGAGGAAGTCAGGAGTAGCAGAGAAGTATGTCAGAGTGGTGCAGGACATGTATGAGAGGAGCAGGACAGTGGTGAGGTGTGCTGTAGGTCAGACAGAAGAGTTCAAAGTGGAGGTGGGACTGCATCAGGGATAGGCTCTGAGCCCCTTCCTGTTTGCTATAGTGATGGACCAGTTGTCAGAGGAGGTCAGACAGGAGTCTCCTTGGACAATGATGTTTGCAGATGACATTGTGATCTGTAGTGAGAGCAGGGAGCAGGTGGAGGAAAACCTGGAGAGGTGGAGGTTTGCGCTGGAGAGAAGAGGAATGAAAGTCAGTGGTAGTAAGACTGAGTACATGTGTGTGAATGAAAGGGAGGGAAGTGGAACAGTAAGGTTACAGGGTGAAGAGGTGAAGAAGGTACAGGAGTTTAAGTACTTGGGGTCAACAGTCCAGAGTAATAGAGAGTGTGGGAAAGAGGTAAAGAAGCGAGTGCAGGCAGGTTGGAATGGGTGGAGAAAGGTGTGGGGAGTTCTGTGTGAGAGGAAAATATCAGCGAGAATCAAGGGGAAGGTGTACAGGACAGTGGTGAGAGCGGCCATGCTGTATGGTTTAGAGACAGTGTCACTGAGGAAGAGACAGGAGTCAGAGCTAGAGGTAGCAGAGCTGAAGATGTTGAGGTTCTCTTTGGGAGTGACAAGATTGGACAGGATTAGGGACGAGTACATCAGAGGGACAGCTCATGTTGGATGGTTTGGACATGTTCAGAGGAGGGAGAGTGAGTATATTGGTAGGAGAATGTTGGACATGGAGCTGCCAGGCAGGAGGCAAAGAGGAAGGCCAAAGAGGAGGTATATGGATGGAATTAATGAGGATATGAAGCTAGTGGGTGCAAGTGTTGAGGATGCAGAAGATAGGGATAGGTGGAGGGAGATGATTCACTGTGGTGACCCCTGAAGGGAAAAGCCGGAAGAAGAAGAAGAAGAAGAAGAAGAAGAAGAAGAAGAAGAAGAAGAAGAAGAAGAAGAAGAAGAAGAATTCATTACATTGATTACAAAACAATAGATTGTATATGTGTGTATTATGTCCACTAATAATATTCTTTAAGCATTTTGTTGTTTGTTTGTTTGTTTGTTTTTTGGCAGCTCAGATTTAAATTCTCTGTAAATAAAATAAAATAAATAATACATTATTTAGCAAATGAAATTTTTTAATTTTTAATTTTTTTTGATTGCATTCTGATTCTTGATGAACCGATAAAATGAAATGATAAATAATGAAAGTAATAATTTTCATGAATGTAAATATAAATATAATGAAACATGTTTCTTTCAGTCAGAGCAACATTTCAAAAAGGGAAGAAAATGAATATAATAAATAAAAATATAATTAATCTCAGTTCATTTTCTAAAGTAATTTGTTAAATTTATTTATTAAATTATTGAAAATACCTTCTTATATTGCGTTTGTAGCACTGAACCCAATTTTGTCTCATTGGTATTAATTATTAATAATGGAAGTTTATTTTATTATTGTCTACCGCTTATCCGATCTACTCTCGGTTCACAAGGCAGGATACACTCTGGACGGAGTGCCAACCCATCGCAGGGCACACACACACTCTCATTCACTCACGCAATCACACACTACGGGCAATTTTAGAGATGCCAATCAACCTACAATGCATGTCTTTGGACCGGGGGAGGAAACCCCTGAGGCACGAGGAGAACATGCAAACTCCACACACACGGCAGAGGCGGGAATCGAACCCCCAACCCTGGAGGTGTGAGGTAAACGTGCTAACCACCAAACCACCGTGCCCCCCTTTATTTTATTAATGTTAGCTAAATTATACAACATAAATGTAGGTCAGACAGAACAACTTCCTTTTATACATCTGTCTCTCTCTCTCTCTCTCTCTCTCTCTCTCTCTCTCAATCTCTCTCTCTCACACACAGACACACACACACACACACACACACACACACACACACACACACACACACACACAGATGGTCTCTCTCTCTCTCTCTCTCTCTCTCTCTCTCTCTCTCTCTCTCTCTCTCTCTCTCTCTCTCTCTCTCTCTCTCTTTCGCTGCCTGCTAAAATATTTACAGTGGCGCTTGTTATAATCCCTTTTACAGGAACAGGTGAGGTCAGTAGCCAGCCTCCACTTCCTGTCTGTCTGTTTTAGTTCACAACAGCTATACAACTGGGTCAAATCTATATAAGCCTCACAACCTCACCTGTAAGCCTCAATATTTTACCTGAACACCTCACAATTCACCTATAAACCTCAGTACTCACCTCTAACTCTCACTACTCAACTATAAACCTCACAACCTCACCTCTAAACTTGACTACTCACATATAAACCTCACAACCTCACCACTAATCCTCTCAACAAATAACCTATAAACCTCACAACTCACTTAGAAATCTCACATCACCTATAAACTTCACAAACTATAAATCTCACTACTTACCTATAAACCTCACAACCTCAAATATAAATCTCATAACCTCACCTATAAGCCTCATTACTCACATATAAACCTTACAACCCCACCTCTAAACCTGACTACTCACCTATAAACCTCACAATCTCACTTCTAAACCTGATTACTTACCCATAACCCTTACAACCTCACCAATAATCTTCTCAGCTAATAAACTATAAACCTCACAACTCGCTTAGAAATCTCGCATCACCTATAAACCTCACAACCTCGAATATAAATCTCACACCCTCACCTATAAGCCTCACAACCTCAAATATAAACCTCATTACTCACATATAAACCTTACATTTTCTTCTCTAAACCTCACTGCTCATCTGAAACCTGAAATTACTCATGCAACCTCAGCCTGAAACCTCATTCCTCACCTTCAAACCTCACAACCTCAGCTTGAAACCGCAAAGCCTGCCTCATAAACCTTACATTCTCACATATACATTTTGCAACCTCACCCGTGAACCTCGCAATCCTAGCTACAAACCTCACAGATTTTACCTTTAAACTACATGATTTTAAAAGGTCACAATTTCACCTCTGAACTTTACACCTTGTCTAGAAACCTCACCATTTTATTTGAATCTCCACAATTTCACTTATAAACCTCAGCAATAGCTCACCAATAAACATCACAACCTCACCATTAAACTTCACCATTTCACCCGGAAACCTCACACCACCTATAATAATAACCTTTCAATATTTTAAATGACTTTAGAATAAGAATATACAAATTTACAAATCTACTCAGGACATGACTTCCTCCTAAACCAATTCATCTGATTTATTTATTAATAACAGCCATTTAAACCCTATCTGAGGCCCGTCGCCTGATTGGCCGGCGCTCCCTGTCATCTGGCGTGTAAGTGGCGGATTATTTGAGTGTTTAATGAAGGATATATTGGTCTCTATGTCTCTGTGTAAGGCTTTCAGACAAGCTTTTAGTGATTATTGTCATGTCCATCATGGCTGGACTTCATTTAGCTCAGCGGCCTGGCTTCATTTCAAAAGCCATTACCGTAGCGATCAATGTCATTTTACTTATACATTGGACTGGCTGTTTGGTTCATTCCAATCTGGCCTGGATGAACTTCAGCTCCTCATTTCCAACATTTCATTGCTGCATAAAATTAACAGCTAGAGTCTGTTGGACTCTTTATTTTTATATATATATAAAAAGATTATGCTTAGATGCTTTACGATGGGCAAACTCTGTGAAGATGAATTTTTCACATGTAATATAATTGCTTTACTTCACATAGTTACATACTTTAAAAATTAAAAGTGAAAGTCGTGGACAATTAAGTGAAAGTATTAAACTTGGACCATTTGGCTCCGCCCACTAAGATTAGCTAATCTCCATATGTGAGACCTTTTTTTTTTAAATTTTGGCACATCGTCGTAAAATTTGCTTTAGAATACTCAATAAACATACAGTATGCTGTGTTTTATAAACAAAATGACTGTCAAATGTCAATCAATTTTAGGGGCGGGGCTTAATTTGCTTGATTCACTTAATTCAATAGTTGTAATTTGTGGTCGTTTGCATGAATTGCAAAACTCTTGATCGTGTTCAGGTCCAGATTCTGAAAATATGCGTAAGGTATAGGGTGTGGTCATAAATAAGGGGCGGGGCTAAGTGTAAACGTGAATTTCCAGACTATTGGTGTGAGGCGCTCTAGCTCTACGTGGCTGTTGGGAATGTCTAGAAGCTCTTCTGGGAATGTGTTCTCTCCCATTCTCACAAACTGGTAGTCTTTCCCAAACTGCACAGTGTTAAGATGATTATTTTCACATTTTAAAAGAAGACGTCTATCAAGAAACTGAACAGAAAGTTGAGCCAGAAAAGCCCAGGTTATGTTAAAGCCAGCGTAGGTTTTCACTTCTCCTCGCCGTGATTTGGTTCAGCGATGGCTTTCCTGGAATGAACTCTGCTTAGCGAAACAGCTGTAAGCAAAACCTCTTCTGTTTGGGTTTGACAGGTTCTTAGATAATCTCTGGAGGATTACACGGCTTTCCTAAATCTTAAACATCTACTCTTGCACTCACCGGGGTCTTATCTGAAGTGTGAACTTGAAACAATAACAATCAAACATGGTTCACAACCTGGCTTTGGATTTTCTTTGCCGTGGGCTATAAATGCACGCAGATGGGATCTTCGTCTGGGAAAGTCCTTTTCATGGGTTTTTCCTCCATCCATTACACGATATGTGTGTATGTGTGTGTGTGTGTGTGTGTGTGTGTGTGTGTGTGTGTCTGTGTGTGAAAGCATTCTTTTCCATGACTGATGCATGGAGACAAGTCTTAGCAGGCTCCCAGGGGACTCCCGGAAAGATTTCCTGGACACACACACACACACACACACTCACACACACACACACACACACACACACACACACACACACACACACACACACACAATACAAACAACACTTCCCTGCTCCTTTTATTTCTCCCAAAATAAATGTTTTTTTAAAGAACTTAAATGCTAATAATGTCTGTTTTAGCCTTTGACACGGCTACAAACACCGGTGAGAGAGAACACAGGTTCACGGATCGTGAATGAAATTTTGTTTTTATTTTTGTTTTGTTTTGAATTGCATACTTGTTTTTCAAATATTTATAAGTGAAAATGATGTGTGTAAATGTGAAGTACACTAATTTCCTCGTACCGTATTAACATTCTGAAATCGCTGTATAACGATGTCAAGTAAAGTGGCTGAAAACTGATCTATATACAAAAACAAACATGAGGAAAGTCATCATCATCTTCATCATCCTCATCCTCGTGAGATCCTGTGAGGATCCTTTCTATTTCTAATCAGACATCTCTAAAATTTCAGGACCTTAAATGTCACCACTGTGCATCATATCCATGAAAATAAAAAAGTTTAAAAGTGACAGATATAAACACCCATCATGGTGTCCAATGCGCCCTTTAAGCGACCTTTGACCCTAGGGTCAGGAGTCGTAATGGATCCGTAAACACCACTGGAGGATTCTGATTTGTCCATTTGACCTGTCTGATCATCTGTCTCTCTCTCTCTCCCTCTCTCTCTCTGTCCTCCTCATGCTCCACCCCCCTCTCCCTCCTCCCTCCATTGACAATCTCCAACAGCCAATCAATACTAACTGTTTCTCTCAATAATTCATAACATTAACATGCGCCGCTGGATGGATGGAGGAGATGTTGGAGGCCCGTCATTCCGGCATCGATCCGGGCCCTGAGGGAGGCGATGGATCGGGATGCGAGGGAGAAGCGAATTGAGTCTCTCATGAACTGAAGATCAGTGAGTGTGTAAAGGCTCGGAACCGTAACAGGAGAACCGCAGCAATGTTCGATTCTGGATTCTGATTGGTCAGAGAGAGTCCATTTTCTTCCTGTCAGCTTAGAATCACAGGGTTACGTTAATGCGCTTCTTTTAATATGTTATCGTTTCTATAGCAACGGCTCTACGTTAAAGAAGGAGATGCTTTATGGAAGGAGTCTCCAGTATCAGCATCTTCAGGAGTCTGGTGAAGGAACGACTGTTTGTAGCTGCTCTAACGTAAGCGAGAAGAAGAACCAACTGGTTTTTATGAACGTTACACAAAATATCTTCATTATAAACTTAAAAATTGTAATTGTGTGTGTAATTATAATTGCTGTGATGAAGGGGAATGAAGCACTTTGGGATGCTAACAGTAACTTTGCTTCATCTGTTTCCTATAACAGCATTATCCCTATAGTGTGTGTGTGTGTGTGTGTGTGTGTGTGTGTGTGTGTGTGTGGTTATCAGATGCTTGAAGACTCACATTAAGAGGTTACAGGACCACTCTAATTACAGTCTCCCCTCAGAGCATGCATTCTTCTGAGAGTCTTACACACACACACACACACACACACACAC
>JAUCMX010000017.1:22701642-22716642 GCA_033459395.1 Hemibagrus guttatus
ATGGTTTATAACACCAATAGTCATAAATAATAAAAAATCCAATAGTTTATTTGGAATCAGCTTATTTTGATGTTGCCAGACTGTTTCAGGAATCAGATGCAGATTCATTTGCACTTTATTCCATCTGCTAAAATCTTTGTGCTTGTTTTTACATAACTGAGGAATTTACCTGTGAGAATTAATTCAGCTCTTGTCGTAGCTTTCGGATTTAAATCTTGTTGATTTAAGTGTTGATTTCTCAGGCCTCATGAGAACACTGTTAAACATTGATTTACAAAATTATTCCTTAAATCTCAAGCTGCGAAATGGTCAGTTTATGTGAATATTTTTGACGGAACCTCGGCATAGGAATTTAATTGGTTCTGGAGGCGAGTTCTTAAGGTGAAATAATTGTATTGTGAAATGAATTTTCCCATAAGAAATAATGTAAATGCAGATAATCTGTTCCAGCTGCCCAAAAATATTACCGATATGACCAATACAAAGCGTATGTAAACTCCTCACAGGAAATCGTGCCACCAAGCTTGGGTTAAAAATAGAACAGAACACCCACACCACCGATCTGTCAACAAAAAAACAACCGAAAAATCACCTAGCTTTTGGAACGCTTGCTGAAGGATTTCACTTCATAAAATTTGTAAACTCGCTTCGGTTGGCTTCCTTTGGCTTTTCGCTGACGTTAACGAGTTTTGAATGGCTCCTGGATGTACACGCGACTTAGCCACCGTTCGATTCGGTTTTGTTCGTTCGTATGCTGAAAATGCTTCATATGCAGATGCAAATTTCTTACAAAATTTCTTACAAAATTTCAATTCTTTAGGTGAAAATTCATAATGGAGGGCATTCGTGTGCCGAGGTTCCGCTATACTAGTTCCTTCTCTGTGGTCTCTCTATGAAAATCTAGCTTTCAAAAAGAAAATTATACAAGAAAATATCAGACTTGTGTGTCTCGGTTACATTTTATTGGTTAAAAATGAACAAGGAATAAATGAAACCGACCAATTTAATTTCATTTTACTTTAATAACATAGTAATACACCTTCATGGGGAAGAGACACAACGCGGTAGCTGCAGACTCCAGACTAAAATCTTTGGATACGACCTGAACGAATATTTTGGAATTTTTGTATTGACAATCCTGTTATCATTTTTTTTAAAAGATCTTTCATCAACGTTATTCTTTAGCTGTTTATCGCAACACTTTATGACATACTATCGCCACCTACCGGCCTAGCATGCGAGCGTGATTAAAACTATTTATCGTTAGCGTTTAGACAGAGAACTTATGGAATTGTTACTAATGACAGAAATGTCTACACTTCTTCGTTCGAATCTTCGTAGATGTTTATTCCAAGTGATAAACATTTATGGGACATTTCACTCTCACCTCCATTTCTAAGCAAATCAACACTTTTTAATCAGGGTGCTGATTCTAGAAGGATCCGTCACGTTCTGAGTCACTCGTAACAAGTGTACACTTTGACCATGGCATTGCTGACATTGCTGGCCTAAATCTAAGCATGACTCCTCCTCCTCCTCCTCCTCCTCCTCCTCCTCAACCCTTGTGCAAAGCCGCAGGGTCGTGTTTTTCTTCTTTCTTAATCTCGTTCTCAAAATAGCAGCTGAAAATAGGCCTCTGAGGCGAACCGGCCGGCCGCAGAGGGTGGACTTCCTGCTCCGGTGGTGAGAGGGGCTGCGGCACGAGCCGTTACGGCGAAACCCGTGTAAAGTGTTTCAGCCTTGTGTAAGTAACTTGTTTAAAAAAAGCACAAAGTGACGCATCGGCCTTATCGCGCTGACCTTTTTAACACGTGGTACATGTCACTGCGATACGAAGCACCTGCAAGCTCCAGAAAAACAAGCTGACACACATTTAACCCCATCAGACTACCTGAAATTCTACATCTCTACAGAGTCAACATTTCACAATTATTTACTTAATGCTGCAGTGGACAAAGGTGGACCGTTTCCTTCATTGATTTTTTTGTAGAAAAATAAACAGTTTGTTCTACATCTCTGCTTTATTATTTTTTTTTGTTTTTATCCAAATAATCTCTATTTAATGACGTATCCAGGCAAATGTAGTTAGTCTAATAAAAAAAAAATAAAAAAGATAATAAATGTTGTTGCACTTCCTGTGTGAATTGCATCGATATTTCTAATCAGCACTTGGAAAAACTTTTTTAACCAATAAAATAGAAAACGCATTACTCAATAAATAATAGATACATATATGTATATTTCTTTTACCTGTTTCTTTGTTCTTATTTGACAGAATGTGTTAAATAAGCAATAAAACACTCAGCTGTTAGAGAAAAATAATCAACAACGCAGTGGTGTAATGAATAATCGCCTCAAAGCTGATTCTTTTCCTGTTTTTATTCTTGCCACAGCAAACTGCCAGTGTTTACAATGTTTTACTTATTAAAGTAGGACACATTATAGTTTTTATCCATTTATAGTTACATGTATGTATTTTATCTATGTATAGTTACAAAATGATTTAGTTCCTGTTCTTACTTAGCAGCGATAAACATTTGTTTGCTTTTTTTTTTTCACAAAAAAACACCATGTCTTCAACATGGCAGAAAACTGACACTGGAGACTTCTTCCAGGAACGAAGAGAAGAGAGATCCATCAGGTTTTTATAAGAGATGATGCAGGGTGATATGTGTGTGTGTGTGTGTGTGTGTGTATGTGTGTAAAAGTCCAGCCTATGTGTAATAAAAGAGTGATCCTGGAAAAAGAGCACATTTACACAAAAAGAAGCCAATAATCACATCGATTTATGGTTTAATACAAAGAATTTACTGCATGTGAGAAACACACACACATTTTATATGCACGCGGTCCAATGAGGGGGAAAAAGGGTTCATAACTTAGTTTCAGCCCCGGGGGAGAAAAGAAGACTGTCACATGTGGACAAAAATACAAAAACAAGAAAGCACAAAGGAGAGAGAGAGAGAGAGAGAGAGAGAGAGAGCGCTGGGGTTGTGATTAGAATAAACCGGCTGGATATGACGCTCTCCTCTCCCTCTCTTTAATATCACAAAGCTCCCTCGCTCTGTTTTCCAGGCCGAGCAGCAGGATCAGGCTGATTTTCTAATAAACGCTCAGGCCTCGGGTTATTTGCGAGCCGCGTCCGGGGCCGAATGCGGTTTGAGGTTATCACCGGCGGATATTGTCATCAACCCAGTGGCACACTGCAGCCGTTCTTCCCTCTGTCTGACTTATAAACAGAAAGAGAGTGAGAAAAAGAGAAAGACAGAATGGTTAAAAACAACAACAATAAAAAAAAAAGAAAAAAGCTGAGGCATAGAGAGGTCACGTCGTCCACTCCATTTTTTTCCCGGCTTAATGATGCCTGAATGAATAAACATTTTAATAAGAATGACATAAACATGTCATAACAGCTTATGTCCTGTAATGTACCTGTCTTAAACTTAAGCTTAAGGTTCATACGCACAAAGCTCATTTTCATTAAGCGTCAGTGATTGGAAGTGGGCGTGTCCCACTTCTAATTGTTTATGCAAATACAGAGCGATATATTTGCATGTAATCCGTGACACAGATCGACGCGCTGCTTCTCCTTCAACTCGTATGATATGATGCAGATGAACGTGCTGAATTTTATACACGGACTCCAGAACTTTTCATTTTAGCAGCAGTTGCTCCGCCCACTCATAAACATCATCGCTATGGCAACCGGTAGTAGAATAGAAGAAACGCTTCCCGACCACTTCACAGTACTGCGACTGGGGACACGCTAAGACGAAACCGTAGCATTAAAGTCTGTATTGATGTAAGACTTTATATCTGTTATAACACAGAACACAGGAGTTATAACTGCTCTATGACATGACATACATCATTTCTTATAAAAGCTTCAACATGAAGTTATAAGTAAGCAATAAAATGCTTCATGTCATGCTCCATATTATTATTTCTCTTCTACCACAGCAGTTTATAAATTTTATAAAATAAAGAATGTATACATTTTATCCAATTATAGATACCTATAATGTTAGGGAGTGTCAATAAAACCGCTCCTTATCTGTTCTCATCCAAATATATGACCATTATGACCAGTACGAAGCGGATGTAAACTGTATGGCTGCTTACAAAGAACTGACCCAAGCCAAGCATTCCATGTCAAGGCACCACACAGGAAGTCGTGCCACCAAGCTTTGGATAAAAATAGAACAGACCGCCCACGCCACCGATCTGTCAACAAAAAACGCCCCAAAAATCACCTAGCTTTTGAAACGTTGGTATCGTAGGTTAACTCTTTCGAAACAGCATCTCGTATGCCGAGAATGCTTCATATGCCAATGCAAATTTCTTACAAAATTTCAATTCTTAAGGTGAAAATTGTGAGGACATTCATACACCGAGATTCCACTGTACTGTATTTTTAACTAATGATAACATATCAGAGCGACTGCATTAATATACACTGATCAGCCATAACACTGTGAGCAGTGAGAGGTGAAGTGAATAAGACTGATGATCTCCTCATCATGGCACCTGTTAGTGGGTGGGATATATTCGGCAGCAAGTGAACATTTTGTCCTCAAAGTTGATGTGTTAGAAGCAGGAAAAATGGACAAGCGTAAGGAGTTGAGCGAGTTTGATGAAGGGCCAAATTGTGATGGCTAGACCACTGGATCAGAACATCTCCAAAACTGCAGCTCTTGTGGGGTGTTCCCGGTCTGCAGTGGTCAGTATCTATCAAAAGTGGTCCAAGGAAGGAGCAGTGGTGACCCGGAGACAGGGTCATGGATGGCCGAGGCTCATCGACGCCCTTGGGGAGCGAAGGCTGGCCCGTGTGATCCGATCCAACAGACGAGCTACTGTTGCTCAAACTGCTGAAGAAGTTAATGCTGGTTCTGATAGAAAGGGGTCAGAATACACAGTGCAGGACGGGTCAGGGCTGTTTTGGCAGCAAAAGGGGGACCAACACAATATTAGGCAGGTGGTCATAATGTTATGCCTGGTCAGTGTAAATCCGCTGTTCTGGAAAACTAATTAACACATTCTGGCCAATCAGAGCACAGAATTCAGCCTCACTGTGGGATCATTAGTTTAATTATAATTATTAAGTGGTGGTAATAAACCAGTTATACATTAAGATCACAGGAAATAGGCCTTCTTACTCTTAATAGACCTTGGAGCACTTAATGGACAGATTTCTATTTAGAATCCCATGATCTGATGTGCATCCTGTCTGTTCTGAATACACACACACACATACACACACACACACACACACACACACACACATTGATTAACGAAAAGCCCCAGAAACTTGAGTCATGTCTCGTGTGTAAATCTCAGAGCCGGACAGTTTAAAACGATCCGAGTCACTGCACCAATGACTAACATGCATCAAGTTCAGGGACGTGTGTGTGTGTGTGTGTTGTAGTGTCTACAGCCAAAGCAGCAGCTCGTAATAAAGAAAAGAGCTCCACGTCTTTAGCATTAAAACCCTCCATCATTAGCGGTCACAGATTTGTGCCACAAAGTCTGAACCAACACATCCAGCAGGTTGTGTGTGTGTGTGTGTGTGTGTGTGTGTGTGTGTGTGTGTGTGTGTGTAGAGGTAATAATAAACAGCTGCACTTGTTTTTAACTGCAATTCCTCCAAGCTATAGTACAGCTGAAGTGTGTCCTGTTTCACTGGATTCAAATGATTTCAGTTATTTAAATAAATTCCAGAGAACCTTTGTTTTATTTTTAAGTTCTGTGTCTAATCTGGAAGGGTTCCACCTGAGGAACAAGCGGAGGAACTCTATAAGAATGTTAGATTGTCAAGGTTTCCACTTGGTAATCACTATGAAATGTAAATCCAAAACACTAACAAAGCTCAAATCCAGAAGCTCAGCATCAGGAAACCAGGTTCCACCAAGGTTCTAAAAGCTTTTGAGGGAACTCAAGAAGTTCCACTCTCTCCTTGAGGTCATCCGCTCATCTCCTGGATGAGTTCTTGATCTCTTTTTTTTGAAGAAGATCTGAAAAATTCCAGGATAATTCCCATCAGTTTCTCCTAAAGAAGAGCTTCTGATCTCCTCTCTAAAGATCCTCACAGTTCCTGGATGAGTTCCTGACCTTTCTTGAAGAAGACACTCAGTTCCTGGATGAGTTCCTGATCTCCTTTCTGAAGATCCTCACAGTTCCTGGATGAGTTCCTGACCTTTCTTGAAGAAGACACTCAGTTCCTGGATGAGTTCCTGACCTTTCCTGAAGAAGACACTCAGTTCCTGAATGAGTTCCTGATCTCCTTTCTGAAGATCCTCACAGTTCCTGGATGAGTTCCTGACCTTTCTTGAAGAAGACACTCAGTTCCTGGATGAGTTCCTGACCTTTCCTGAAGAAGACACTCAGTTCCTGGATGAGTTCCTGATCTCCTTTCTGAAGATCCTCACAGTTCCTGGATGAGTTCCTGACCTTTCTTGAAGAAGACACTCAGTTCCTGGATGAGTTCCTGAAGATCCTCACAATCCCTGATCGAGTTCCTGACCTTTCTTGAAGAAGATCCTCACAGTTCCTGGATGAGGTTCTGAACTTTTTTTTTGAACAGGAAGTTCCTCACAGTTCCTGGATGAGTTCCTGAAGATCCTCACAATCCCTGATCGAGTTCCTGACCTTTCTTGAAGAAGACACTCAGTTCCTGGATGAGTTCCTGATCTCCTTTCTGAAGATCCTCACAGTTCCTGGATGAGTTCCTGACCTTTCTTGAAGAAGACACTCAGTTCCTGGATGAGTTCCTGACCTTTCCTGAAGAAGACACTCAGTTCCTGAATGAGTTCCTGATCTCCTTTCTGAAGATCCTCACAGTTCCTGGATGAGTTCCTGACCTTTCTTGAAGAAGACACTCAGTTCCTGGATGAGTTCCTGACCTTTCCTGAAGAAGACACTCAGTTCCTGGATGAGTTCCTGATCTCCTTTCTGAAGATCCTCACAGTTCCTGGATGAGTTCCTGACCTTTCTTGAAGAAGACACTCAGTTCCTGGATGAGTTCCTGACCTTTCCTGAAGAAGACACTCAGTTCCTGAATGAGTTCCTGATCTCCTTTCTGAAGATCCTCACAGTTCCTGGATGAGTTCCTGACCTTTCTTGAAGAAGACACTCAGTTCCTGGATGAGTTCCTGACCTTTCCTGAAGAAGACACTCAGTTCCTGGATGAGTTCCTGATCTCCTTTCTGAAGATCCTCACAGTTCCTGGATGAGTTCCTGACCTTTCTTGAAGAAGACACTCAGTTCCTGGATGAGTTCCTGAAGATCCTCACAATCCCTGATCGAGTTCCTGACCTTTCTTGAAGAAGATCCTCACAGTTCCTGGATGAGGTTCTGAACTTTTTTTTTGAACAGGAAGTTCCTCACAGTTCCTGGATGAGTTCCTGAAGATCCTCACAATCCCTGATCGAGTTCCTGACCTTTCTTGAAGAAGATCCTCACAGTTCCTGGATGAGGTTCTGAACTTTTTTTTTGAACAGGAAGTTCCTCACAGTTCCTGGATGAGTTTTCCATCATGTTCTTGAAGAGCTGCACATTTCCTTCCGAAGATGATTATGAGAAAATGATCAATTTTCCCCCTTCACAGGCGATTTTCTCAGGTTCTTGACTTAACTCTAATAATAAAAACATTTCTATCTGAAGCATCTTCTCAACATCGGAATAAAACCAGCAACACACACAGAAACATCTGATGAACAAGTTTTTTTTATTTATCTTTTTTTTTTTCAACTTGACCCGATTTAAACCTCTGAATCAGCTCGCTAAAAAAATGGAACTGTTTTCCAAAACATGTCTCGAGTGTGTCATGGTTGTTTTTGAGGTTCGGGGCCGTGTTGTGTCTCTGATCCTGGAAGAGGAGGAAAAAAAAACAAAAAAAAAACTCCAGCACATTTCCGGTAGACGGAGGAGTAGGTGAGCACGTGGGGGAAATTTACACTAGCGTGTCTTCGCTGTTTTTCTCCCATCTCGGGGATTTTTCTGGCCTAAATGTTGGCTTGTTAAAGCGAAACACTGCTGATGTGTGTGTGTGTGTGTGTGTGTGTGGGGAGTGTGTGTGTGTGTTTTGAAAATCCGTGGGCTTGAAGCACAGCTGAACTGCTGTAACGCTGCTTTGCCACTCATTTGAATGGAATGCTGGCCTCGGACTGGACCTGATGAAAACCAAATGCTTGACTGCGGTCAGAACCGACAGGAAAACAGAGCCGCAGTGGAACAAACATACGGCTTTGTTTCTGACAGTGTGCACAGGTACAACACCGCTAGCTTGGCCCGCTACGCCTGGAACGAATAAATCGATAAATCCGCTAATGAATGAGGGATTAATCAATAAATAGTGGGTAATTAAAAAACACAGCGACATCAAGGTCGAAAGCCTCCACTGTGAAATTATAAATAAATAAATAAATAAATAAATAAATAAATGTTGCATAATTTTTTTTTCTATGACGTTGATCGTACGTTGTTTTAACGTTATGCTCAACACATGGCATCGACACTACTGTTTTTTATTCATTATTTATTTAATTATTTATTGTGAATTTTTTTTCTTTTATCCGTTTATCTAATATTCGAGCAGGCAGAAGCGCCTCCATTTTTATCTGAAAAACAAAAAGTGAAAAAAAGAAAAATCACCAGACGCAGAACAATGAGTTCCATTTCAAAGTGGCATGAAATAAATATCTCAATTTATTTATTTATTTATTTATTTTACTGTTTAATGTATTGTGTTATGTAATCTTGTACCAGAATCCACCAATAAAAATCATTTTATTTAAATTATTTTAAAAATAATTTTTTTTAACGATCTTTTTTTATTTCAAAGATTTTTTGGTTTTAATTATTCAAATTTCATTCTCTTTAGTTTAGCACTGAAACTACAAAATTAATAAATCACTAAAAAATATTTTCATTAACTTTGTTAATTTGTTGTTTTTGTTTTATTAAGGAAGGGGGCGGAGTTATCTCAAATATTACCTTGATATTAAACCCATTTATAAACAATAAAAAAAGTCAGTGATAGAAGAAGAATATTGTGAGTTTTTTTTTTTTTTCAGTATCATCAGTCTAAACTACAGATCTGCAACAATGCTGGATTCTGATTGTTAAGAAATCAGACAGCAGACCCTTTACGTTTGTTTCTATAGCGACAGCATCGAGGACATGTTTTCAGTGTTTATCATGTGGAAGGAGTCTCCAGTGTCAGCATGAGAGCTTCAGGACAGAAGAGTTTACAATTTTTGTTTTGTTTGTGTGGAAGTTTGTGTGTTATTTATGGTGCATTATGGGTAATAATGTAGTGAACTATCTAGGGAACATGGTCATGTACTTAGAAAAGTGCACTAGATGTAGCTAATGAGTCTGATCTGGTTTTCCAAGATGGCTGCTACATCGAGCTACACGTTTTTTGTTTCTGTTTCCTTATTTATCACTACCAATCATTTTCTACTGAAGTTTGCATACGTTTAGCAGGAATTGTCACACGCTAGTCATTCTCGTTTTCCAAGATGGCTCCCTGATTATGTTATAAATACAGCACTTAGCTACATGATGAAGTTCTGTTCATGTTTATAGATGACAGGAAGTCCTACTGTGGTCCTGCTCCACGTCGGTGGAGAAGTGGGTGTGGTTTTATATATACGTAGCTGTTGGAAAAAGACACCAAACTTTTCCACAGCATTGTCGTTTTTGTGGGATTATTCTGTTAAAACCATCAAAGCACTTAATGACAAACACCTGATGTTGACTCAGTGTGTGTGTGTGTGTGTGTGTGTGTGTGTGTATATCGTCATTATGTTTTGAACTTATATAAAAGAAGAATCATAAATCATCCACCCCTAGTTAGCACACACCTTGTATGACCCCGAGCGAAACCCATTCTCAGCGTGATGATCTCTCCTGCTGACTCACTGAGTCGACTTCATCCAAGGGCACTTCGCAGCTGCAGGCGTGAGGGCCAGGAGGGTGAAGCACGACCGTCTTGAGCGGATTGGCAAACTGAACGCGACACTATCGGGTAACTGTGAGCTCATACACGCCTACGCTCATGTAGCTAACCTCAGCAAAGCTAACACACCTGTGAACACTGCTCTGGAATGTAGCTGGGTTTGTGGGAACTTAAATAAAGGTGCAACTAGAGGACAAGGGATTGAGTGTGTGTGTGTGTGTGTGTGTGTGTGTGTGTGTGTGAGAGAGATGAATTTTACAAAGAAAAACTTTTTTTCTAGCAATATTAGGTTATCAGAACATTTTCTGAATGTTACATATATAAACTAATATCATGAGTTGTTGAAATGTTGCTGCAATGTTGTAGGAACGTTAACGCTAATGTTTCCACAGTGCTATTTGTGGAAATTTAAAAGCTGATAAATAGTTTAATTAGCATTATCTGGTCTGTATTATCCACTCTTTATTTAAAACATATTTGTAAACTAACGCTATAGAAACAGGAAATGTTGCAGCAATGTTGTAAGGACGTTTGGAAACGTTACAGCCTGATCATATCAAGTCATGATATGTTACTTCACTGAACGTTCTATTAACGTTCATCTGGTGTGCGTATGCCGGAAATTCTATTACACAGGCTATTTTTGTTGTGGGAACGTTCACATTAACGTTGCCGCAACGTTATTTCAGGAACGTTATAAATTGATGATATATGATATACTTTGCTGACGGTTTAAATAATATTATAAGGTTCATGTATGTTTGACATTCTTTCAATTACAAATGCTATTCTTATATAATATTTGCCAACTAATAATGGAAACATTGCATTACCGTTGCAGTAATGTTGGCACTAACGTTTTCACAATGTTATTTTGGGAAGATTACAGAATAACTTACAACATGCTGAAAACATCACTGAATGTTCTAATAACATTATCCACTGTGTGTTTGTCTGCTGCACCATTGCGGGAATTTAATGGTAGCGTTTTAAGAATATAAATCTATTAACATTACTGTCTAATCATGTTAGAATACTTTGCCTAACGTTCTAATAACGTTATCTGATGTGTTTTGGTTGGTTATCGATCTGTTACAAATTATATTCTTATATTATGTTTGTAAATCAACATTACGTGAAGTGTTGCAGCAACATTGTATAAACATTACACTAATGTTAGTTTAAGAACTTTACCCTGTGGTCACCTAAAAACATACTGAACGTTCTGATAATGTTATCCAGTGTGTGTTTGCCTGACTCAGTGTCTATTACAAATGCCACGTTTTTCATAGGAATGTTCATTCTAATGGTTTTACAATGTTAATTTGGAAACATTACAGCATTTAAAAATATGTAAACTACCATTACAGAAATGTTAAACATTGCAGCAAGGTTGAAACATTACCCTAACGTTAGTTTGAGAACGTCACCATGTAATCATCTTGAACCATGTCAAATAAACTACTGAATGTTCTAACAACGTTTCCTCGTAGGTTTATGATGTCGTCTCTGGGATTCGTATTTTCTCTCCGTGATTTCTGGTCAGATCCATGCAGCAGTTGAAGGTTTTGCTCATGTGTAAGGATTTTCTGTGCCAAAGCTGTGTGCTGACTCAGATCTCTCTCCTGCACTGATGTGGTCCAGGTTGAAACGGAGAGACGGAGAGAAAAGAATTGTGGAATCAGGTGGACGTGTGATGTGGGATCCTGGACTCGATGCTCCATGAGGAAGCCATTAGCGAATCAGGCCACGGTCGCCTCTTCAATCACTTTCAACAGCCTCCTCCTGAGAGCCACATGCACAGATCATCAGCGTTATAATCAGACAGGTCCGAGGCAATCTGTGGACCAGACACGCAGCGCAAAGCACACACACACACACACGCGCGTGCAGGAACATTAGCATGCTGATTGGTTTATCTAACATAAACAATATCATTTAAGAGCTTTTATAAACTCTTTTGTGAAGAGAAATATCGTCTCTAAAATGCTACACAGTCTCAAAGATAATAGAAATCTAGCAGGGTACAGCTAGCAGAATCAATCTATTTTTTGACCAAGTGGTTAGCTTAGAGCTAGCAGGTCACACAGCTAGCAGAGTCAATCTTCTTTTGAACAAATGGTTAGCTTAGAGCTAGCAGGCTATAGTTAGAAACATCAATCTATTTTGTTGACCAAGTTGTTAGCTTAGAGCTAGCAGGACACAGCTATCAGAGACGATCTATTTTTTGACAAAGTGGTTAGCTTAGAGCTAGCAGGCTACAGCTAGCAGAGACGATCTATTTATTGTTAGCAATAATCTATTTTTTGACTAAGTAGTTAGCTTAGAGCTCGCAGGCTATAGTTAGCAATGTCAATCTATTTTTTGACCAAGTGGTTAGCGTAGAGCTAGCAGGCTACGGCTAGCAGTGTCAATCTTGTTTGAACAAGTGGTTAGCTTAGAGCTAACAGACTATAGTTAGCAATGTCAATCTATTTTTTGACCAAGTGGTTAGCTTAGAGCTAAAAGATGTGTAGGTGTGTGGAAAGTGGAAAGCCATACAGGTCAGAACCTCACGCTGTTACATAAATGGAGCACTTTTCTGATTGGCTGATTCTTCTGACATGCTAATCGTAGTGAAATTAGAGAGAATGTTGAGCTCAAACACTCCTGGGAGAACCATAAAATCCTACAAAGAACGATTTGGGCAAATTTTGACACGTTTATGTTCTACCCCAAACAGGAAGTAAACAGGAAGTCATTCCGGATTCAGGAAGCAGTTTTAAATTCGGTCTTTGCGATGGTGGAATGATTTTTATGAAAATCACATGGAGGAGAAATATAAACTCGAGCTAGATATCAAACCAGAAAATAGAGTGATCACATGACTGCTGTGTTTGACCAATCGTTAATTTGCATAATATCTAGCCCCGCCCACTTTCCCCAGTCCCTGTCTTCGTTTTGTAGTTTTTGTTGTGTGTCTTGTAAATTTGTTGTGTTTTTCATGCACTGATCTGACCTTAGATGCCTACTGGATGCCACCGCATGCGACCCCCGCATCTCACACACACACACACACACACACACACACACACACACACACACACACACACACACACACACACAGAACAGCTGACTCCAACTGGGTGAGGTTTGGCTTGGAAAGTCCCTGGCCAGGAGCTTACTAGATCTGTGTGGCTTCACACACACAAACACACACACACACACACACTAAAAGTGAGTGAACCAGGTCAGAGATAGAGAGATGATAATGATAACGATGAGGATGGTGATAAAGTTATTTACACAGGCTCATGCTATCGTCCTGTTCCTTAGTGTGTGTATTATGTGTGGGAGGGTGTGTGTATATACCCCCTGCTGTGTGTTTTTACCCCCCGAACTCTTGTGACACATCATACACACATTTGCTCACACCACATCACACACACGCATGGTCCACATTAGCTCTCTTTCTTTAGCATGAGTGTTCACGGGGCTAAATTTAGCGCTTTCTGACTGTGTGCTATTTCTCACCAGCATGGCTAAGACTTACTGTAACAGTGTGTGGGCGTGTGTGTGTGTGTGTGTGTGTGTATGTGTGTGTGTGTGTGTGCGTGTGTTTTCTTCATACTGATTTGGTCTTCCACCTTCACATCCTCTCTTCCCCGCCATTCCTGCCCTAAAATTCCCAGAACTCTTCATGTTCCTGTCATGTTCTTCTATTTGCAGAAGGCCACAGATTTCTACTTTTATCAACTTTATACCCCAAACTGAGTTCATTAAGCATTATAAGCACTTTATTCCACCTCATAATTAAAACACTCAACAGCTTTGTCAGTTTCTGGTTTCATTACGTCGTGTTTTCCGTTGCGGCGAAGCCTGACATTACGCTGGCGGAAAATCTTACGCTACGTTGCGGATGACTCTGGAGGAGATCGCTAATGTAAACGCGCTTTTGGTGCTACTTTCTGGTGCTGACATGTTTTGCTAACATGCTACTACGTTTAAGCTAGCCTTGTATCGTAACAGGTTTGAAAGTGTCCTTCAGATGTTCACGGTACGGAAACTTCCACACTTAAGCGCTTGTTAAGTTTGTAAATGTCATCATTAAGCGACCCTCAGAAACAGATGGAGATTCCACCCCACTGTGATGTCACTCGCCCCTGCCCCGCCCACCCTTCACCCTTCCACGGAAGGGGGCACCTCGGCTCCCTGCAGCCTGCCAAGCTGTTTTCAGGGGTGCCAATACTTTCCACTTAACCTCTCTGCTCCGCTCACTAGCTTAACTGGATTCGTATGGAGTGCAAAAATATTGGCGCCCTTCTTGAGCATCGACTCAATAAAATAGGTGACGCAGTATATGATATTTTGGGCTTAAACATATTATTTATTTTATTTCAGCTTATTTATATTGTTGATTTTGACACCGAACAATAGTTTCAAAAGTATTGGCACCCTTGAAGTCCTGAGAGAAAAAAAAAAACCAAGAATCTTCCTGTAACATAATTAGAGAAAATTAGGACACAGAAATAAATGCATCCTATTTTTTTAATATGTAAAGAAAGAAAATCAGAAGCAAGTTTATTATCAGATCTCAAGCTGCAGTGAGCAGGTTTGTATATTACAATTGTATTTATTTATTTCATTTTTTTTAAACGCATTTAATTGGAAGCAGCTCCTCAATTTTGGAATTTGTAGTTTTTTTTCTCTCAAAGAATGCTCGAAAATATATATAATTTTTTAGTTTTTTATGCATTTTGCTTCAAAGGACACAAAAACAGAAAGCAATTAATTTTTTTATATACTTTTATATAGTTTTATTGTCTCTTCTTTTTATATAAATATATATAAAATTACAATTTTTATATTTTTAAATATATATTTATATATATATAATATTATTTATATATTTAATATTTTAAATATAAATTTATATGATTTTAACTTTTAGTTTTACTGCTTGATTGTACAACACTGCTCTAAAGATATACTTTTTTTTATTTATTTATTTATTTATTTATTACTTGAACTCCAAGCAGTTTCTGAAACAATAAATAAAT
>JAUCMX010000017.1:22724142-22744142 GCA_033459395.1 Hemibagrus guttatus
TCACTCACTCACTCATTCACACATTTATTCATTCATTCACTCATTCATTCACTCACTCACTCACTCACTCATTCATTGATTCACTCATACATTGATTCATTCACTTACTCACTTATTCATTCATTCATCCTTTCATCCACTCACTCACTCATTCACTCATTCACACATTTATTCATTCATTCACTCATTCATTCACTCACTCACTCACTCACTCATTCATTGATTCACTCATACATTGATTCATTCACTTACTCACTTATTCATTCATTCATCCTTTCATCCACTCACTCACTCATTCACTCACTCACTCATTCACACATTTATTCATTCATTCATTCACTCATTCACTCACTCACTCACTCACTCATTCATTGATTCACTCATACATTGATTAATTCACTTACTCACTTATTCATTCATTCATTCTTTCATCCACTCACTCACTCATTCACTCACTTACTCACTCATTCACACATTTACTCATTCATTCACTCATTCATTCACTCACTCACTCATTCATTGATTCACTCACTTATTCAGTTATTCAACCATCCATCTATCCATCCATTCATTCATTCATTCATTCATTCATTCATTCAGTTACTGAAGTTTTAGTTTCCTAAATTGCCGAAAAAAATTGGCAGCTAATGTTCAATACAAACAAAAGTATTGACACTCCTACAGAATTTGTGCTACAGATTAAATTCACATTCCTAGCTTTTGGCAGACGTTCTTATCCAGAGCGAATTCAATTTTTGTAAATCTCATTTTATACAACTGAGGGTTAAGGGCCTTGCTCAGGGGTCCAACAGTGGCAGCTTGGGGGACCTGGGATTCGAACTCACGACTTTCTATTCAGTAGTCCAACACCTTAACCACTGTGGATGAAAATAATATGAATGAATTCTTTTGCCATCAATCTACACGTTAGACACAATAACCTGTAATGACAGAATGATTTAGTTTATTTTTGATAATATTCAACCTCCTGTCCAAGAGAAACCAAAGGGTTTATGATCATTAGCCTTTTAAGAAAACTTCTATCAGCATCCTGCCTTCATGTCCTTTCTGGAGTTTGAATAAAACGACACATGGCTCTTTATTCAGATGGATCCAGGACCTTTGAGAGAGAGCTATAATGCTAAAAGAGTCATTTCATCGTCATGAGCATCAGTAATCAAGCAGAACCAGTTTCTTTTCTCGTTTCCTTACAGCCGCTTTAATCGCTCCTTCCCTCACCAGACGTTTCTTTCTTCTGTCTCTTGAAGTAAATAAGATACATTTATCATGTTATGCTGACACTGACACTGGAGACTCCTTCCATCTCTCATCATAAATCTCACATCCTCGTTGGTTTTTAGATCGTCGTGAACGAGCTGTTGCTATGGAAACGATAACATAGCAGAGGGATGGTGACCTGTTCATGTAAAACGGAGTTACTGTCAGAGACGCTGGAATAAATAAACTAGTCAACACCTTCTGACCAATCAGAATCCAGCAACAAAAGCAAACGATGATGAGACTTTATGCAAATTAGATACGCTAATCCAAACGCTTACCTCGAATGATTCTTCAGAAATTGTCCTGCTTTGCGTTTGTGTGTGTTTCTCTAGCAACGTCACCTCCACCTACTTCCTGTGGGAAAAAAAAAGAAAAAAAAAAGACAAACTGTGTTCAGGTAATTAGCTAGCATCAAGTAGCTGTATGTAGCTAGCACTGTTAGCTTGCAAAGCTAACAAGGCTAATACGAAGCCAGAAAAAGAGCTCAGGAGGCCACACAAGGAACCAGAGTACAAGAGATGGAAGATCACGGAGAAAAGAAAGTGAAGCTTCTGTCTAATTCAATTCAAATGTTTTTACTTATCACTTTTATAAATAAAAAAAATAAAAAAATAAAATAAATAAATAAATAAATAAGCTCACATGACTACAAAACCTAAATTTTTCCACTAAAAAAGTTCTGAAAAACAAATTTCTTTCAATTTAAAAATCTAAAACACACCCACGTGAAACCTTCTCTGATTGGTCCTGCACAAATTAGTATTGGAAAGTGGCTCATCGGATCGACTCTGGTTCACACACACACACACGCACACACACACATGCACACGCACACGCACACATACACATATACACACAGAGCATGCAGTCAGATCTAGGGCAGCTCCAAAGGCAGACTATGACCTCGTGACCTTTGACCTTTTGCACCTCTTCGACCTTTGAGACGACGGCGGTGTCTGGAGGATCCTGGGAATCGAATTAGAGTTTAATATCTGAAAGTGCTATCGACCGGTTCGTATGATGGCCGTGGTGGCTAAAGAAACGTTTTTAGTGGCTTATATGTTTATCTAACAAACAGTGGAACCTTATGGCAACCAGTTTAGCATTGTAAGTTCACTGAGTCTGTAAACATGTACAAAAGCTCAGCGTTTTAGCGCACACCAGCTATCAGATGTGAGTATGGGCGTGGCCTAAATATGGAGAGTTAAATCGTTGCCTTGAAGGGATATGAATGATGATATAATTCCAACTGAAGAGCTAAACGTTGTCCTCTAACGTTAGCGTGAGAGTGATGATATGCTAAACTGACATGCTAAACAGGAGGCTATTAGGTTCTATTAAAAATGAGCAATTAGCAAACTATTCAATTCAATTCAGTTTTATTTGTATAGCACTTTTAACAAAGAGCATTGTCTCAAAGCAGCTTTACAGAACATAAGAAACAATAAACATACAAACAAACAGTCCTAGATGTTAGACAAAATTTTCCCTAGTGAGCGAGCCTGAGGTGACTCAGGCGACTGTGGCAAGGAAAAACTCCCTTAGATGGTATTAGGAAGAAACCTTGAGAGGAACCAGACTCAAAAGGGAACCCATCCTCATCTGGGTGACACCGGAGAGTATGATATGAACAATGTCCTTTCTGCATTAGTTGTGTGATGCAGATACAGCATGTGTAGAATGTTATGTGTAAAATGTCCACATAGGGTTGGCAGTGCTGCTTTGATTACTCCAGTCCTCAGAAAGCAGAACCCGGCTGGAGCTGGTCCATCTCTGGATGCCACCGGAGCTGGCACAATCTCTGTGTGACTCGGGGGTGGGTAGAAGAAGGGAAACAAATGGAAAGGGAAGGTAATTAGCGTAGCTGCTATTCATAATATTAGCAGGTACTAGATGATGATGTGCATTTAATCGGATGTACTGGAGCACAAAGTTATGGGATGTATTAGGTGTATGCCTGGCTAAAGAGATATGTCTTTAGTCTACGTTTGAACTGGGAGACTGTGTCTGAGCCCCGAACACTGTCAGGAAGACTGTTCCAAAGTTTAGGAGCTAAATACGAAAAAGCTCTACCCCCTTTTGTAGACTTTGACATTCTGGGAACTACCGGAAGTCCGGAGTTTCGAGATCTTAAGGAGCGTGATGGATTGTAATGTGTTAGAAGACTGGCTAGATACGTGGGAGCTAAACCATTTAGGGTCTTGTATGTAAGTAGAGCTAGTTTATAATCAATTCTAAATTTAACAGGTAGCCAGTGCAGGGATGATAATATTGGGGTTATATGGTCATACTTTCTTGACCTGGTAAGGACTCTGGCTGCATTCTGGACTAACTGTAGCTTGTTTATTGAAGATGCAGGACAACCACCTAATAATGCATTACAATAGTCCAGTCTGGAGGTCATGAATGCGTGAACTAGCTTTTCTGCATCAGATACAGATAAAATGTTCCTAAGCTTGGCGATATTTCTGAGGCGGTAGAAGGCTATTTTTGTAATGTCGGAGATATGTTTTTTAAAGGACAAACTGCTGTCTAATATTACGCCCAGGTCTTTCACTGTAGAGCTAGTAGTAATAGAACATCCTTCTAAGTACAGGTTGAATTTTGAGAGCTTCTGTGTACTGGTTTTTGGACCAATCAGTAATATCTCCGTCTTATCAGGATTTAGTAATAGAAAATTATCAGTCATACAATCTTTAATATCTTTAACGCACTCTGTTAATCTAGACAGTTTAGATATTTCATCTGGTTTTGATGAGATATATAACTGTGTATCGTCAGCGTAACAATGGAAACTAATCCCATGCCTTCTAATAATGTTGCCTAAGGGAAGCATGTATACTGAGAAAAGCAGAGGTCCTAAAACTGAACCTTGTGGGACCCCATATTCCACTGGCATTACACTGGACATTTCTCCATTTAAATCTACAAAATGGTATCGATCAGACAGGTAGAAACTACACCTGAGACGTCGAACACTGGTGTCCCGGCTAATCTTGTACTGGTTCTGTTCTAGCAAATCAATCAACCAATGGCACACAGGGTGGAGCGTTCGTGAAACGAGTTGTTGCTATAGCAACCATAACGTATTTAAACAAGCGTGTTAGTACGTATAAATCTCATCATCGACAGCTCCGTGGGGCAACAGATTCCTGGTAATAGCTGTAGAGGATAACTAAAGACAATCTCTCTCTCTCTCTCTCTCTCTCTCTCTCTCTCTCTCCCTCTCTCTCTCTCTCATTGATTTGTCATTATTGATATGGAACATTAGTGAATTAGCGCTGATTAGCTCCTCATGCTCGTGTCATCCACTTTGTTGATTTTATCTCTGTCTTTAGCCTTGCTTTAAGCATAAACACCATTTTTATGACCTGATCTTAAGTGTCTCCATAAGCATTGGAGAAGCCAGGAGCCAGGAGCGATCCTCCTCCTCCACCTTTACTCGGGTCCGAACGTCACCATGGACCACCGGCTGGCACGATATTACAGACGCTTATTATTATGGGATGTGGAGTAGGAAGCGTGATGGATCGCGGCATGGATATTACTGTATGCTCTCGCTTTCTTCCTCGACAATGACAACGACGACGATCGTCTCAGCAGCCGGCTTTAAAAAAACAAAACAGCCATGAGGAGATTCTCCTGAGAGGTTTAATTAAGTCAAGGTGATGACGTGTGAACGTGTGTGAAAGGTGTGTTTGTGAGCGTGTTTTTTTTTGTGATTTTATTTTTTATATTTTTTATTGCATAGAATTTTTTTTCAATATTTTTTTATATTTATATTTGTAAATACAAAATTTTTAAAATGTATTTTATTTTAATTTTTTATTTTATTTAAATATGCATATATATTTATATTTATGTAAATATCAGTATTTGTAAGTCACCTGCTTATTTTTTCTGGCATCATAGATGGCTGTAAATAAATAAATAAAAATCAAAGTAAGTGCTTTATTATCTTTGTTAAATCCTGCACAAAAACAGTATATTTTTTGTAGCTTTCTCTTATAATTAAAACTTAGGGACATATTTATTTATTTATTTATTTATTTATTTATTCATTCAGTCAATTTCTTAATTAATTCCACAGCGCTGTGAAATCCTGGACTCTGATTGGTCAGAAGGTGTTGATTAATTCTCTAGAACAGCAGCTTTAACAGTAGCGCAGGTTTATATATATGTATATGCGTTATCGTTTCTATAGCAACGGCTCATTCACAGGAACGCATGTGGGGGTGGGGGGCGGGGCGACACTCCATTGATAATTAATGTTTTTTTTTTTTTTTTTTTAAAAAAAAGGTTAATATGGTGAAGTTTCCTGTGAGGAGAAATGTGTTTGTGTATCACGTATAAGAAGGAGTCTCCAGTGTTCTTCAGGGTTTCCATGGTAACATGCAATTTTTTTGTCTTATTACTTTCAAGTTGAATCAGATGATGTGTCTTTTGTTAATAAATTAATATTTGTAATTAAATTGTAAGATTAATAAGCCTGTAAGTGATGATCAATTGGTTCCCATTGTTGTTGTTGTTGTTGATCTTCTTTCACCGGCTCACTTTAGCCTCATTTCAGCGTTCTCAACTCATTTATCGATCCATCCCTCCATCGATCAGAGGCATCGACCGTCTGGCCGATCCTCCATCCTCTAGCCTCCATCCGTCCGCTTCTGACAGCCTTTTAATTGACGAGAAAGAGGGTCAAATCAAGCAATTAGGCCAAGCAGAAGAATACCAGCTTCTCTCTCTCTCTCTCTCTCTCTCTCTCTCTCTCTTCCCGTCTCTCTTCCAGGTGAGGGATGAGGGAGAGACGATGTAAATGGATAACGTATGCGAGAGGAATAGGCAGATGTGGGGTGTTTACGCTTTTTCATTTCAGAACGTGGATGAATTTTTCATGGCGATTCATAAAAAATCCATCAATATTTTACCTGGGGAGAGTGGAGGAGAAAAAAAAAGAGGAAGGACAAACAGAGGAGAGATGAGAGAGAGAGAGAGAGAGAGAGAGAGAGAGAGAGAGAGAGAGAGAGAGAGCTTTCAGGAAATAAGTTGTCATGAAGGTCCATTGAAGCCAGTCGAACTACAGAAGGAAAGTTAGGATGATGACGGAGGAGGAGAGAGAGGAAGATGAGGAGAAGAGGAAGAGAGGATGGGGATGAGGGGGAGATGCACGTGATAAGGGGGAGATGGAGGCGTGTTTATGTGCAGACAGAGAGAGCGAGTGATGACAAACACCTCAGTGAGCTTGGGGAGGAAACAGAGCTCTGAATGAGAATAAGAATCAGGAAAGAAAGAGAAAAAAGACGACAAGAGGTACTCAAAATATTCACATTTTCATCCTTTATCCTATTAGTGTGGAATAAATAAAGATTGTAAATGGACAAAAAAGCAGGGAGCTACAATAAGTGCAAAATTATTACAAATTCTTACACAAGATTTAAAACAAAAATTTCCAACATGTAATACAAAGTCTGATCCATCTGACACATCTGCTACTCTGACCTTTGACCTCTGGAATGACGGTGCTAAATCGACACCCGCTTGGGGTCAAGTTGTTGTCCTATTTACAGGAATTTATGTGCGCGTGGGACAAAATCATCAGTCTACAGATAGTCAATTAAATATCTAATTAACTAAGCAGCTTTAAATAATTCAGCCATATTGACCGAGCTGAGGGAGGGAGAGAGAGAGAGAGAGAGAGAGAGAGAGAGGCTTGTAAATAACACACACTGCCAAGAGAGATACACTGAGAGAGACACAGTGAGAAAATGAGAGACACCGAAGGACACTAGAAGACAGAGACAGGGAGAGAAACACAGATACACAGAGAGACACGGAGATACGCAGAGACACAGAGAAAGATATTGAATGACATTGAAAGACAGAGAGGTACAGAGAGAGACACTGAGAAATGGGGAAGACAAACAGAGACACAGAGAGACACTGAGAGACAGTGAGAGAGATAGACAGAGACACTGAAAGACTGAGAAAGACGCACAGAGACACAGATCAAAAGACACTGAGACACTGGAAGACAGAGAGACACACCGAGACTCACAGAGAGAGACAGAGAGACACACAAAGACACTGAAAGACAGAGAGAGAGACACACAGAGACACAGAGAGAGAGACTATTTTAGACTTGAATGTCACATG
This sequence comes from Hemibagrus guttatus, assembly GCA_033459395.1. NCBI lineage: Eukaryota > Metazoa > Chordata > Actinopteri > Siluriformes > Bagridae > Hemibagrus > Hemibagrus guttatus. Next base: position 22,731,574 of record JAUCMX010000017.1, read on the forward strand.
TTTATGAAATCGTTTTTTAATTATATTTATAATTGACTGTAATGATATCAGTGAAAGATGAAAAAATCAACAATTTAAAGTCATTTAAAAACATTGTACTAATCAGAATAATTTCCTTAGTCATTTCTATATGACAGGATTAATTCCTGAATTATTTTACAGCTGAGACTAATCCATTTTATTGAGGTATTTTTTCTAAAAGAAAAAAAAAACATTTATTTATTTATTTGTTTGTTTATTATTTATTTTTTCAGGATTGCTGTGAAGCAGTAAACTGTATTTAAAGACACCGTGTTAAATGCTGTCTTCTCTTAACAATTATCACCTAATACTGACTCTGGGAACACATTTCTCTGAGTGTGTGTGTGTGTGTGTGTGTGTGTGTGTGTGTGTTTGTGTGTGTGTTATTGTTAATCATGTTGTTACATATATTTTTTTATGGCAATAAACAATTATCTCATAAATTATTACTGTGTTAACCCTGTTGTGAAGACATAGAATTAATTAGAATTAAAACAAATAATTTAGAAATTAATATATGTAATAAACCACTTATAAGCATGCATAGTTAAGAAATAGTGCTTAATATGTACGTAATAGAAATAATATATAATGTATAAATGTTGTGTATAATAACATATTAAAATAATAATAATCAGATATTAATTCATCATAAGTCTGTAATTATAAAAAATAATGTTATTTTTGCATGAGAAGAGTGCCAATAATTCTGAAATCATCTTGACTTAGTCTTAGGAATTAATTTGTAAAATTTTATTAATTTTTTTATAAATAATTCTATAGTTTTGCAAACCAATATATAGATTTTTTTTAAAAATTAAATTTACTGTACCCAATTTTTCTTTTTAGTTTCAGTCCTCGCTAATTCCACATGCTAGCTGATTTTCTCCATCTGAGAGCAGGCTGAAAGAATGGAATGTAACACTTTTTTTTTTCTCTGACAGAAATCTTCCTCTTTGTGGAAGTGAATTTCACTGAGCTGAAATGAAAGCTGTGCTGCGAGTGTGAACACAGAGAGCGAAGCTGCCACTGAGTGTGTTTTCGGTTTCTTATTCTGGATCGTCTCGGCTGAAAGTCCCGGCACATGACAAACATGTAAACATGGTATGAACACGATTTATATTTTTACCACCACACACACACACATACACACACACGCACACACACACACACACACACACACACACACACACACACACACACACACACACACACAGTCAGAAAGCAAAGTGAAAAGAGATCAGCGAGTTATTTCAGGATTAGCTTTTTTAGTTTAGCGCAAAGAAAACTGTTAAAAATGTACTTTTTCATTGGATGATAAATATCTTTGAGCTACAGTGACTTATCATTAGTTATTAGATTAGCGACTTTTACCTATGACTTGATAGAAGTTTAACAACTGAATCCAACCTTCTGCTCACTGACACGGCCCTAATATCACTTTTCTTTTCTTCTTTATCTCCTTTAATATTCAGATCATTGAATAAAATCTAAAACACTCATGCTGTGTTGTGCAGTTCGAGAAAAATAATCTATTGCTACAGAAACAACAACACAGAGAGAGACACTGAAAGATACAGGGAGAGACACAGAGAAACACAGAAAGAGACACTGAGCAACAGAAAGAGACACACAGAGACACAGAGAGAGACTCTGAGCGATACTGGAAGACAGAGTGGCACAGCGAGACACTGAGAGACAAGGAGAGACGCACAGAGACAAAATAGAGACACAAAGAGAGGGACAAAGAGAGACACAGAAAGACACAAAGAGAGAGACACTGAGAGACACAAAGAGACACAGCATGACAGAAACACACAGAGAGACAGAGAGACACAAATATAGAGAGAATCAGAGTTGCCGAGAGACACTGAGAGACAGAGAAAGACACACAAGAGGCACTGAGAAACACAAGAGACACAGAAAGACAGTAAGAGTCAGAGAGAGACATTAAAAGACATGGAGAGACACTAAGAAACACAGAGAGACACTAAGAGACACAGAGAGACACCAAGAGACACAGAGAGACACTAAGAGTCAGAGAGAGACACTAAGAGACATTAAGAGACACAGAGAGACACTAAGAGTCACAGAGAGACACTAAGAGACACAAAGAGACACAGAAACACAGTAAGAGTCAGAGAGAGACATTAAAAGACATGGAGAGACACTAAGAAACACAGAGAGACACTAAGAGACACAGGGGAGACAGTGAGAGACACTAAGAGTCAGAGAGAGACACTAAGAGACACTAAGTGTCACAGAGAGACACTAAGAGACACAAAGAGACACAGAAAGACAGTAAGAGTCAGAGAGAGACATTAAAAGACATGGAGAGACACTAAGAAACACAGAGAGACACTAAGAGTCACAGAGAGACACTAAGAGTCAGAGAGAGACACAGAGAGACACTAAGAGTCAGAGAGAGACACAGAGAGACACTAAGAGTCACAGAGAGACACTAAGAGTCAGAGAGAGACACAGAGAGACACTAAGAGTCAGAGAGAGACACAGAGAGACACTAAGAGTCACAGTTAGAGACAATAAGAGTCACAGTTAGAGACACTAAGAGTTACAGAGAGACACTAAGAGACACAGAAAGACACTTAGAGACACAGAAAAACAGTGAGAGACACTAAGAGTCAGAGAGAGATGCTGAGAGACACAGAAAGACACTCAGGGACACAGAAAGACACTAAGAATCACAGAGAGACACCAAGAGACACAGAAAGACACTAAGAGTCACAGACAGACACTAAGAGACACAGAAAGACACTAAGAGACATAGAAAGACACTAAGAGTCACAGAAAGACACTAAGAGTCAGAAATAAACTAAAAGAGACACAAAGAGACATTAAGAGTCAGAGAGAGACCCTAAGAGACACAGAAGGAAACTAAGAGACACAGACAGACACTAAGAGTCACAGAGAGACACTAAGAATCAGAGAGAGACACAGAGAGACACTAAGAGTCAGAGAGAGACACAGAGAGACACTAAGAGTCACAGTTATAGACAATAAGAATCACAGTTAGAGACACTAAGAGTTACAGAGAGACACTAAGAGACACAGAAAGACACTAAGAGACACAGAAAGACACTCAGGGACACAGAAAGACACTAAGAATCACAGAGAGACACCAAGAGACACAGAAAGACACTAAGAGTCACAGACAGACACTAAGAGACACAGAAAGACACTAAGAGACATAGAAAGACACTAAGAGTCACAGAAAGACACTAAGAGTCAGAAATAAACTAAAAGAGACACAAAGAGACATTAAGAGTCAGAGAGAGACCCTAAGAGACACAGGAACACACTCAGAGACACAGAAAGACACTAAGAGTTACAGAGAGACACTAAGAGTCACAGAGAGACACTAAGAGTCACAGAGAGTTCACTAAGAGGCAGAGATAAACTAAAAGAGACACTAAGAGACAGTAAGAGTCACAGAGAGACAGTGAGAGTCAGAGAGAGACACTAAGATAGACACTAAGAGACATTAAGAGTCAGAGAGAGACACTGAGAGTCACAGAGAAACACTAAGAGAGACACTAAGAGACATTAAGAGTCAGAGAGAGACACTGAGAGACACTAAGAGACACTGAGAGACACAGAAAGAGACTCAGAGACACGGAGAGACACTAAGAGTCAGAGATAAACTAAAAGAGACACTAAGCGAGTGTGTTAATATAAAACCGTAAGTGCTACAGTCAGAGCTGCTGTTCTAGAAAATTCATCAACATCTTCTGACCAATCAGATTGCAGAATTCAACAACATTGTAATGTGATGTAAGTCTACTAACTATATCGTACACCGGACTCTTCCCGTCGTCTCTGGGTGTAAACCTTTCGGTTCTGCGCGGTGTCAGTATATCAGAGGGTTTGTGTTACTGCGCTCTTATTGTGAAATGATTGGATGGTGATGTTATTTTGCGTACATGACATCAATATTACATGATGATGTCATTAAGGCTAATAAAACGCCAAAATACGATCCTTCTGTTCATTGCTTGATAATCTTAGTATGTTGGTTTAAATCAATGTGGGATGATGCTATTAAGGTGTTTTGGAGACAGTATATTTTGTTCGGCGTCGATATTAGGTGATAATGTCACTCAAATATATAAAAAAACACGGCGGTGTGCTGTACGTCGGATGATAATGTTAGCATATTTTGCAGCGTATCAATACTGGATGGTAATGCCACTCCATTATGCACTGAGTCAATATGTGGATGTGGAGCGAGAGATGATCTGTTTATTATTGAAACACCATTTTGAATTTATTTATTTATTTATTTATTTTTCAGTAAAATGCATGTTTCTTGTGTAAAATGGACGATAATCTCTAACGCAGATACACACGTGGTGCATCAGAGGCCAGAGACGAGTGTGTGGAGTTTATAGTGATGAGAATTCCAACTCTTTTCAGTGAGTCAATTCAGCTCACTAAGAAGAGTCGACTCTTTTGGATCCCAATTGACTCTTTCGAATCTTTTTTTTCTAGACACAATTTATTTAGTAATAATAATAATAAAAAAGAACAACTGACAGAATATTACTAATTGCACACACACACACACACACACACACACACACACACACACACAAACCTAGAAATTTAATTCTGAGTGGTACAAATAGAGAGAGAAAGAGACAGAGATAGAGGGAGGGAGAGAGAGAGAGAGAGAGAGAGAGAGAGAGAGAGAGAGAGAGAGAGAGAGAGAGACAGAGGGAGGGAGACAGAGGGAGGGAGAGAGAGAGGGGGGAGGGAGGAGGGGGGCGAGAGAGAGGGAGAGAGAGAAAGGAAAGAAAGGGAGAGAGAGATAGAGATAGAGAGAGGGAGAGACAGAGGGAGGGAGAGGGAGATAGAGAGAGAAAGAGAGAGAGATAGAGATAGGGAGAGATAAAGAGAGAGAGAAAGAGAGAAAGAGAGAGAGACAGAGGGAGGGAGAGAGAGATTTAGTTTCACAGAAGGTTCTCTGTTCCATGCGGGATGCTCCTGAGCCACCTGATGGAAAATACGTGATCTGAGACATGTTTCTGATAGAGAGCACTGCAGCAGTGTGTGTGTGTGTGTGTGTGTGTGTGTGTGTGTGTGTGTGTGTGTGTGTGTAGGGGGGTGAGATGAATGCTAAAGATCTTCTCAGATGGAGACACTTTTAGAAAATTTAAAAACTCTTTGGTTGTCCCTCTGCTTCTAAGGGAAATGTTCTAATACAATAAAGCCTTATAGAACCCTTTTTCCCTATTAAATACATACACGGTTCCTCAAAAGTTCTTTACCATTGAGTCACTGCAGTTCCTGATAGAACTTAGAAAATTTTTAACCTTTAAGGGTTGTTGCTCTTGGTGAAGCTTTAAAGGTTCCATGTAGAACTCTACAACAAAGTGCTTCACCATCAGAAAAGATTCAGAATACTCTACTGGGAATGAGAACCCAGTGAACCACTGAAGAACCTTTGTTTGACTGCGCTTGTACTACACACTTACACTTGAGTTTATACATATCTAGGGTTCTTTAATGAATCATTAGATAATTTGAATTTCCTGATGATAATGGGTTCTACTCCGGAAAAGTTTCTTAAGCACTTAACAAACAAAATTTGGAAACCTTAAGGGTTGTTCGGTTGTCCCACTGGGGAACCCATTAAGGGTTAATTTAGGCGAAGAACCCGAGTACACCAAGTATGACGAGCTGACGGGTTCCCAATTATGTTACATGACACTTTTTAAATTTGTTAGCAAATTTGATTTAATCAATTTTATTAGAAATAAATACATTTTTCCCGGCTACATCATATACAAACAAACAAATAAATCTCATCCAAATTCTTCTCTCATTCTTTATTAAATTCTTTTTTATTAAAAGCTAAAAAGGTGAGTCTTCCAAAATGATCTCATTAGAATAACACTAACACTGCTAAAAAAGAAGGAAAAAAAAAACAGCTCCTACTCAATTTGTCCCAGTTTTCCCAGGGAAGGAAGCGATGGTCAGGTGAGGTAAGCCCCGCCCCCTGTGGGAATGACGGACAGCTCAGCACTTTGAGCGGCAGGTAGCGGATCAGGTATCTAGGAAAAGAGCGAGTCAGGAGTTAGTGAGCGTGGGATCGTCAGGCCGAGCGTGGAGACAAGCGGGAAATGCACGGACATGAGGACATAAACAAAAACACTGATTAGATTCAAGCTACGATAAACGACCGTAGTGTAAACACCCTGAGTGAACAACATAAACAAAAATATAGATTCATTACGAACATTTTTTTAAATAAAATAAACAGTAGACTTTTATTTTGAATTGTAAATTTAAATCTAATTAAATTTTGTTGCAGCCTTCCATAACTGTCTGTCTGTCCTTCTGTCTGTCTGACTTTCTGTCTATTTATATAATACTGAAATTATTGGTGCTTGTTTAGGGCCGACTAAACAAACAAACAAACAAATAAATAAAATGTTAAAAATGATTAATTACAAATGTAAGTAAATAAATTTGTTCATTTCACTGACAACTTTCTGCCTGTCTTTCTTTCTTTCTTTCTTTCTTTCTTTCTTTCTTTCTTTCTTTCTTTCTTTCTTTCTTTCTTTCTTTCTTCCTGTCTGTCTATCTGCCTGTCTGTCTGTCTTTTTGCCTGTCTGTCTGTCATTCTTCCTACCTGAATGTCTTTCTGCCTGTCTGCCTGCATGCCTGTCTGTCTTTCTGTTTGCCTGTCTGTCTGTCTTTCTGTCTGCCTAATTTCTTTATGTCTGCCTGCCTGTCTGCCTATCTTCCTGTATGTCCGTCTTTATGTCTCGATCTTTCTGTCTGTCTGTCTGTTTTTCTGTCTGTTTTGTTGCCTATCTGTCTGTCTGTCATTCTTTCTGCCTGACTGTCTAAGAGAGAGAAAGAGAGAGAGAAAGAAACAACAACAACAACAACAACAAAACAACAACAACAATAATAATAATAATAATAATAATAATAATAATAATAACAACAACAATAATAACAATAATATTAAAAGCTCTATATACAGAGACATTTCTATACACAGGCCTGAGGCACTGACTGAACCATATGGTGGGGAGAGTGTGAGAAAAAAACCCTACCCACACACACACACACACACACACACACACACACACACACTCACAAAACACACCTCTGCTATGTAGCTGCTTCCTCTTCCAGCACTGAGGGCGCCGGTGTTTTGCCAAGTGTGTGTGTGTGTGTGTGTGTGCCAAGCGCAGACTTTCTGAAAATAATAAAGATCATATTAAGCTTAGCAGCTCTTTTCCTGTGAGCTCGCTGCATAAACACACTGCAGAGCTCGCTCGCTCACTCTATCTCTCTTTCTTACACACACACACACACACACACACACACACACACTGTATTCTGAAGATATGAGAGCCACACATAAATAACTCACGTGGTGTAATCAGTGTCCGGCGTTTATTATGACCTGTTCTTCCAGCTCACATTTTGTACAGCAGGAGGTTTAATGCCACAGATTTATTTCTCATAATGGACGAATATTAGCCGCGATAATCATCACGCCAAAAACGTCTGAGACATAAACAGAGCGTGTTACTGTGAACAGAACGCTACTGCTATACAGCAGGAGGAAAACACACGCTGAGATAACAGAGTGAAAGAGAGCTTTAGCTTTAGAACAAGTCAGAATGCTGGCACTGATATTAATATATCTAAATTATTATAGCTACTACTATTATAGCTATAGATAAATTCAAATATCTACATAAATTATGATAGCTAAGTAAATTAGAATGTTTACGTAAATTAGAATGTCTACGTAAATTAAGATATCTACTTGAATTAGAATGTCTACGTAAATTAAGATATCTACTTGAATTAGAATGTCTACGTGAATTAAGATATCTACGTAAATTAGGATATCTACATAAATTAGAATGTCTACGTAAATTAGGATATCTACGTGAATTAGAATGTCTACGTGAATTAGAATGTCTACGTAAATTAGAATGTCTACGTAAATTAAGATATCTACTTGAATTAGAATGTCTACGTGAATTAAGATATCTACGCAAATTAGGATATCTACATAAATTAGAATGTCTACGTAAATTAGGATATCTACGTGAATTAGAATGTCTACGTGAATTAGAATGTCTATGTGAATTAGAATGTCTACGTGAATTAGAATGTCTACGTAAATTAGGATATCTACATAAATTAGAATGTCTACGTAAATTAAGATATCTACATAAATTAGAATGTCTACGTGAATTAAGATATCTACGTAAATTAGAATGTCTACGTGAATTAGAATGTCTACGTAAATTAGGATATCTACATAAATTAGAATGTCTACGTAAATTAGAATGTCTACGTAAATTAGGATATCTACATAAATTAGAATGTCTACATCAATTAAGATATCTACGTGAATTAGAATGTCTACGTGAATTAGAATGTCTACGTAAATTAGAATGTCTACGTAAATTAGGATATCTACATAAATTAGAATGTCTACGTAAATTAGAATGTCTACGTGAATTAAGATATCTATGTAAATTAGGATATCTACATAAATTAGAATGTCTACGTAAATTAGGATATCTACATAAATTAGAATGTCTACGTAAATTATGATAGCTAAGTAAATTAGAATGTCTACGTAAATTAGAATGTTTACGTAAATTAGAATGTTTACGTAAATTAGAATGTCTACATAAATTAGAATGTCTACATAAATTAGAATGTCTACGTAAATTAGAATCTCTACATAAATTAGAATGTCTACGTAAATTAGAATGTCTACGTAAATTAGAATATCTACATAAATTAGAATGTCTACGTAAATTAGAATGTCTACGTAAATTATGATAGCTAAGTAAATTAGAATGTCTACGTAAATTAGAATGTTTACGTAAATTAGAATGTCTACATAAATTAGAATGTCTACGTAAATTAGAATGTCTACGCAAATTATGATAGCTAAGTAAATTAGAATGTCTACGTAAATTAGAATGTCTACATAAATTAGAATGTCTACGTAAATTATGATAGCTAAGTAAATTAGAATGTCTATGTAAATTAAGATATCTACGTATATTCGAATTTCTACGTAAATTAGAATGTCTACATAAATTAGAATGTCTACGTAAATTAGAATGTCTACATAAATTAGAATGTCTACGTAAATTATGATAGCTAAGTAAATTAGAATGTCTATGTAAATCAAGATATCTACGTAAATTAGAATGTCTACATAAATTAGAATGTCTACATAAATTAGAATGTCTACATAAATAAGGATATCTACATAAATTAGAATGTCTACGTAAATTAGAATGTCTACGTAAATTAGAATGTCTACGTAAATTATGATAGCTAAGTAAATTAGAATGTCTACGTAAATTAGAATGTCTACGTAAATTAGAATGTCTACGTAAATTATGATAGCTAAGTAAATTAGAATGTCTACGTAAATTAGAATGTTTACGTAAATTAGAATGTCTACGTAAATTAGAATGTCTACATAAATTAGAATGTCTACGTAAATTAGAATGTCTACGTAAATTAGAATGTCTACGTAAATTAGAATGTCTACGTAAATTATGATAGCTAAGTAAATTAGAATGTCTACGTAAATTAGAATGTCTACATAAATTAGAATGTCTACGTAAATTATGATAGCTAAGTAAATTAGAATGTCTATGTAAATCAAGATATCTACGTAAATTAGAATGTCTACATAAATAAGGATATCTACATAAATTAGAATGTCTATGTAAATTAAGATATCTACGTAAATTAGAATGTCTACGTAAATTAGAATGTCTACATAAATAAGGATATCTACATAAATTAGAATGCCTACGTATATTCGAATTTCTCCGTAAATTAGAATGTCTACATAAATTAGAATGTCTACGTAAATTAGAATGTCTACGTACATTAGAATGTCTACATAAATTAGAATGTCTACGTAAATTAGAATGTCTACATAAATTAGAATGTCTACGTAAATTAGAATGTCTACGTACATTAGAATGTCTACATAAATTAGAATGTCTACGTAAATTAGAATGTCTACATAAATTAGAATGTCTACGTAAATTATGATAGCTAAGTAAATTAGAATGTCTATGTAAATCAAGATATCTACGTAAATTAGAATGTCTACATCAATTAAGATATCTACGTGAATTAGAATGTCTACGTGAATTAGAATGTCTACGTAAATTAGAATGTCTACGTAAATTAGGATATCTACATAAATTAGAATGTCTACGTAAATTAGAATGTCTACGTGAATTAAGATATCTACGTAAATTAGGATATCTACATAAATTAGAATGTCTACGTAAATTAGGATATCTACATAAATTAGAATGTCTACGTAAATTAGAATGTCTACGTAAATTAGGATATCTACATAAATTAGAATGTCTACGTAAATTATGATAGCTAAGTAAATTAGAATGTCTACGTAAATTAGAATGTTTACGTAAATTAGAATGTTTACGTAAATTAGAATGTCTACGTAAATTAGAATGTCTACATAAATTAGAATGTCTACGTAAATTAGAATCTCTACATAAATTAGAATGTCTACGTAAATTAGAATGTCTACGTAAATTAGAATATCTACATAAATTAGAATGTCTACGTAAATTAGAATGTCTACGTAAATTATGATAGCTAAGTAAATTAGAATGTCTACGTAAATTAGAATGTTTACGTAAATTAGAATGTCTACATAAATTAGAATGTCTACGTAAATTAGAATGTCTACGCAAATTATGATAGCTAAGTAAATTAGAATGTCTACGTAAATTAGAATGTCTACATAAATTAGAATGTCTACGTAAATTATGATAGCTAAGTAAATTAGAATGTCTATGTAAATTAAGATATCTACGTATATTCGAATTTCTACGTAAATTAGAATGTCTACATAAATTAGAATGTCTACGTAAATTAGAATGTCTACATAAATTAGAATGTCTACGTAAATTATGATAGCTAAGTAAATTAGAATGTCTATGTAAATCAAGATATCTACGTAAATTAGAATGTCTACATAAATTAGAATGTCTACATAAATTAGAATGTCTACATAAATAAGGATATCTACATAAATTAGAATGTCTACGTAAATTAGAATGTCTACGTAAATTAGAATGTCTACGTAAATTATGATAGCTAAGTAAATTAGAATGTCTACGTAAATTAGAATGTCTACGTAAATTAGAATGTCTACGTAAATTATGATAGCTAAGTAAATTAGAATGTCTACGTAAATTAGAATGTTTACGTAAATTAGAATGTCTACGTGAATTAGAATGTCTACATAAATTAGAATGTCTACGTAAATTAGAATGTCTACGTAAATTAGAATGTCTACGTAAATTAGAATGTCTACGTAAATTATGATAGCTAAGTAAATTAGAATGTCTACGTAAATTAGAATGTCTACATAAATTAGAATGTCTACGTAAATTATGATAGCTAAGTAAATTAGAATGTCTATGTAAATCAAGATATCTACGTAAATTAGAATGTCTACATAAATTAGAATGTCTACATAAATAAGGATATCTACATAAATTAGAATGTCTATGTAAATTAAGATATCTACGTAAATTAGAATGTCTACATAAATAAGGATATCTACATAAATTAGAATGCCTACGTATATTCGAATTTCTCCGTGAATTAGAATGTCTACATAAATTAGAATGTCTACGTAAATTAGAATGTCTACGTACATTAGAATGTCTACATAAATTAGAATGTCTACGTAAATTAGAATGTCTACATAAATTAGAATGTCTACGTAAATTATGATAGCTAAGTAAATTAGAATGTCTATGTAAATCAAGATATCTACGTAAATTAGAATGTCTACATAAATTAGAATGTCTACGTAAATTAGAATGTCTACATAAATTAGAATATCTACGTAAATTATGATAGCTAAGTAAATTAGAATGTCTATGTAAATCAAGATATCTACGTAAATTAGAATGTCTACATAAATTAGAATGTCTACATAAATTAGAATATCTACATAAATTAGAATGTCTATGTAAATCAAGATATCTACGTAAATTAGAATGTCTACGTAAATTAGAATGTCTACGCACATTAGAATGTCTACATAAATTAGAATGTCTACGTAAATTAGAATGTCTACGTAAATTATGATAGCTAAGTAAATTAGAATGTCTATGTAAATCAAGATATCTACATAAATTAGAATGTCTACGTAAATTAGAATGTCTACATAAATTAGAATGTCTACGTAAATTATGATAGCTAAGTAAATTAGAATGTCTACGTAAATTAGAATGTCTACGTAAATTAGAATGTCTACGTAAATTAGAATGTCTACGTAAATTATGATAGCTAAGTAAATTAGAATGTCTACGTAAATTAGAATGTTTACGTAAATTAGAATGTCTACGTAAATTAGAATATCTACATAAATTAGAATGTCTACGTAAATCAAGATATCTACGTAAATTAGAATGTCTACATAAATTAGAATGTCTACATAAATTAGAATGTCTACG
>JAUCMX010000017.1:22764142-22769142 GCA_033459395.1 Hemibagrus guttatus
TATCAGAACGATCGTTTTGTTCTTTACAGCGACGTGGAATTCTGGTTCCTGATTGGTCAGAAGATGTTGATTCATTTCTTGTATATCTGTTGAAACGTTCATTCGCAAAAACATATACTCGACTAATAAAGGGAATTTTAAATAATGTTGCCGTGGTGACGTTTCCTGTAAGGAGAAATGTGGTTGTTTAAGATCTATGGAAGGAGTCTCCATGTTACATGGACGTTCCATGATATTAAATGTAACAGTAAATGGACAAAAAGTAGGATGTAACTCTGTAATGAATAAAATTTCGTTACTGTGCTGTGACAGAAACAGGACACACAGGGATGCACTTTCAGGTGTTTTAGGAAAATACGCTCTGATCCATGTTGAAGATTCCCAAGAATGCAACATGACTCTTATCAACACATCTAATCTTTCTCCACCAGCACACACACACACACACACACACACACACACACACACACACACACACACACACACACACACTCTCAAGATACGAGTCTTATTCTGAGCCTGGTTCCTTTTAAGCTACGAGTCTTATTGTGAACCTGGTTCTTCTTAAGCTACGAGTCTTATTCTGAGCCTGGTTCCACTTAATCTACGAGTCTTATTCTGAGCCTGGTTCCACTTAAGCTACGAGTCTTATTCTGAGCCTGGTTCCTCTTAAGCTACGAGTCTTATTCTGAGCCTGGTTCCACTTAAGCTACTAAGCTACGAGTCTTATTGTGAGCCTGGTTCCACTTAAGCTACGAGTCTTATTCTGAGCCTGGTTCCACTTAAGCTACGAGTCTTATTGTGAGTCTGGTTCCTCTTAAGCTACGAGTCTTATTCTGAGCCTGGTTCCTCTTAAGCTACGAGTCTTATTCTGAGCCTGGTTCCGCTTAAGCTACGAGTCTTATTCTGAGCCTGGTTCCACTTAAGCTACGAGTCTTATTGTGAGCCTGGTTCCACTTAAGCTACGAGTCTTATTCTGAGCCTGGTTCCACTTAAGCTACGAGTCTTATTGTGAGTCTGGTTCTTCTTAAGCTACGAGTCTTATTCTGAGCCTGGTTCCTCTTAAGCTACGAGTCTTATTCTGAGCCTGGTTCCGCTTAAGCTACGAGTCTTATTCTGAGCCTGGTTCCTCTTAATCTACGAGTCTTATTCTGAGCCTGGTTTCTCTTAAGCTACGAGTTTTATTGTGAGCCTGGTTCCTTTTAAGCTATGAGTCTTATTCTGAGCCTGGTTTCTCTTAAGCTATGAGTCTTATTGTGAGCCTGGTTCCACTTAAGCTATGAGTCTTATTCTGAGCCTGGTTCCTCTTAAGCTACGAGTCTTATTCTGAGCCTGGTTCTTCTTAAGCTACGAGTCTTATTGTGAGCCTGGTTCCTCTTAAGCTATGAGTCTTATTCTGAGCCTGGTTCCTCTTAAACTATGAGTTTTATTGTGAGCCTGGTTTTTCTTAAGCTACGAGTCTTATTGTGAGCCTGGTTCCTCTTAAGCTACGAGTCTTATTGTGAACCTGGTTCTTCTTAAGCTACGAGTCTTATTCTGAGCCTGGTTCCACTTAAGCTACGAGTCTTATTCTGAGCCTGGTTCCTCTTAAGCTATGAGTCTTATTGTGAGTCTGGTTCCTCTTAAGCTACGAGTCTTATTCTGAGCCTGGTTCCGCTTCTGTAAATCTGCTCTGAGACAATGTCCATTGTTAAAAGCGCTTTACAAATAAACTGAATTGAAATTGAATTATTATTATTTCCCATTGCACAGAAAATACTATTATTTATTTACTAATCCAATGAAGTCTAATACAATGTCAGGTCTCTGTTATTAACATTAATATTACCTTCAATATCACTTTGTCACACACACACACACACACACACACACACACACACACACACACACACAAAATATTAGAGCAGATTAGATTTATTTCAGCACTCACCATCTTCTCATTCAGTGTCTTTTATTTATTTATTTGTTTATATTATGATATAATGTCAATTAAAAAATCTTCATTATTTTTTAACTTTATTCTTTTGTATGTTGTTTCTAAAAGCAACATGTCTTTTGTAATTAATTGATTTCCTTTTTTGGTATATTCTAATCACTTTGGTATCAGAGCAATTGTCTTAATAATTATTAAACTTTATTCTTCTTTTTAATATTATTATTATTATTATTATTATTATTATTATTATTATTATTATTATTATTGTTGTTGTTGTTGTTGTTTTTATTATTATTATTATTATTATTATTATTATTATTATTATTATTATTGTTGTTGTTTTTATTATTGTTATTATTATTATTATTATTATTATTATTATTATTATTATTATTATTATTATTATACATTCATATACATTTTATTTGTTTGTTTCTTCTGATAATTTACAGGTGGGGATTATTTCAGCATCTAAGTTACTGTACATTTTAAATGCACTTCTATTCTTTTTTAAATTTTTTACAAATTTCTTTTAAAAAATTCCATAAATATTTAGAAATTTATAGAAATTTCACTGTCTAATAAAATTAATCTCTACATTTTAGCAAAAACTTGGTTAAGTCTGGACCTAAACAGAATATACATGCACAATACATACACAGAAAGAGAGAGAGCGTGCGTGTGTGTGTGTGTGTGTGTGTGTGTGTGTGTGTGTGTGTGTGTGTGTGTGTGTGTGTGTGTGTGTGTGTGTGAGAGAGAGAGAGAGAGACTGGTCCTGTGGGAAAGGAAAGTTTCCCTGTTGTTTAACACACTAATGAGTGTGATGTCACCTGAGGGCTTCCCTCTTCCCTGGTCTGGCTTCTAACTGACACACCTCTATCCCTTTGCGTGTGTGTGTTGTGTGTGTGTGTGTGTGTGTGTGTGTGTGTGTGTGTGTGTGTGTGTGTGTGTGTGTGAAGGCTCCAGTCTCTTCACTCTCATCATAAGCAGGGCATCGTATGTCAATCTTTATCAAGACAAGCCTAATGGAGTGAAACCAAACACAAACACAGCAGCAAACACCCTCATGTGCACATTTCACACACTCGATCAGTTCCCATACACTGTGTGCGTGTATGTGTGTGTGTGTGTGTGTGTGTGTGTTGAAATAGCAATAAGAGCAATCATGCGATATTTAGATCAAGCATGTAGATCTTGAAAATGAAAAATTCCCATAAACTGATATTTAAATAAATATATACATATTAATTAATTAATTAATCTAGCCATGGGGGTCACAGTCCAGTGACTTCTGTGCCGGTCCCAAGCCCGGATAAATAGAGAGGGTTGCGTCAGGAAGGGCATCCGGCGTAAAACATTGCCAAATTTAACCATGCAAATCGTCAGTACGAATTTCATACCGGATCGGTCGAGGCCCGGGTTAACAACGACCGCCATCGGCGCCGTTGACCTACAGGGCGCCGGTGGAAATTGGGCTACTGTTGGTGGAAGAAGTAGAGGAGGGAGGAGAGTGCACAGACAGAGAGAGAAGAGGAAAGGTAAGAGTGTAGGACTGAGAATAGGAACTCTGAATGTTGGTACTATGACAGGGAAAGGTAGAGAGCTGGCTGATGTGATGGAGAGAAGGAAGGTGGATATACTGTGTGTACAGGAGACCAGGTGGAAGGGTAGCAAGGCTCGTAGTATAGGAGCAGGATTCAAGCTGTTTTATTATGGTGTGGATAGTAAGAGAAATGGGGTAGGTGTGGTCCTGAAGGAGGAGTTTGTGAGGAATGTTCTGGAGGTGAAGAGAGTGTCAGACAGGGTGATGAGTCTGAAGTTAGAGTTTGAAGGGGTGATGTTGAATGTTGTTAGTGGTTATGCCCCACAGGTAGGTTGTGAGTTAGAGGAGAAAGAGAGATTCTGGAGTGAATTAGATGAGGTGATGGAGAGTATTCCCACGGGTGAGAGAGTGGTGATAGGAGCGGATTTTAATGGACATGTTGGCAAGGGGAACACAGGTGATGAGGAGGTGATGGGCAAGTTTGGAGTTAAGGAAAGGAACCTTGAAGGACAGATGGTAGTGGACTTTGCTAAGAGGATGGACATGGCTGTGGTTAACACTTATTTTTAGAAGAGGGAGGAGCATAGAGTGACTTACAAGAGTGGAGGTAGGAGAACACAGGTAGACTACATCCTATGTAGAAGAGGCAATCTGAAAGAGATTAGTGACTGTAAAGTGGTAGTGGGAGAGAGTGTAGCCAGACAGCATAGGATGGTGGTGTGTAGGATGACTTTGATGGTCTGTAAGACGAAGAGGTCAAAGATAGAGAAGAAAACCAAGTGGTGGAAGCTGAAAAAGGAGGAATGTTGTGAGGAATTTAGACAGAAGTTGAGGCAGGCTCTGGGTGGTCAGGTAGTGCTGCCAGATGACTGGGAAACTACAGCAGAAGTGATCAGGGAGACAGGGAGAAAGGTGCTGGGTGTGTCATCTGGAAGGAGGAAAGAAGATAAGGAGACTTGGTGGTGGAATGAGGAAGTTCAGGATAGTGTCCAGAGGAAGAGGTTAGCCAAGAAGAAGTGGGACATGGACAGGACTGAAGAGAATAGACAGGAATACAAGGAGTTACAGCGCAGAGTGAAGAGGGAGGTGTCTAAGGCCAAGCAGAAGGCATATGACGAGTTGTACACTAGGTTAGACACTAGAGAAGGAGAGAAGGACTTGTACAGGTTAGCTAGGCAGAGGGATCGAGATGGGAAGGATGTGCAGCAAGTTAGAGTTATTAAGGATAGAGATGGAAGGGTGCTCACAAGTGAGGAGAGTGTACAGAGGAGATGGAAGGAATACTTTGAGGAGCTGATGAATGAGGAAAATGAGAGGGAAAAAAGAGTAGAAGGGGTGAACTCTGTGGAACAGGAAGTAGATAAGATTAGAAAGGATGAAGTCAGGAAGGCTTTGAAGAGGATGAAAAGTGGGAAGGCAGTTGGTCCTGATGACATCCCGGTGGAGGTCTGGAAGTGTCTGGGAGAGGCAGCAGTGGAATTTTTAGCTAATTTGTTCAACAGGGTTTTAGAGAGTGAGAGG
>JAUCMX010000017.1:22774142-22776642 GCA_033459395.1 Hemibagrus guttatus
TCTCACGCCATTGTGTCTACGACAATAAAAATAAAGTGCTTAAATAACGGCCCTTATTACTGACCCTGCTAAAAAGATGATTTAATTCTCGTTCACTTGTGTTAATGTTTATATAATAATAAAAAATATTAATAAATTATTATTATTAATAATAATAATAATAATAAGAAGAAGAATCTAGCCATGGGGGTCACAGTCCAGTGACTTCTGTGCCGGTCCCAAGCCCGGATAAATAGAGAGGGTTGCGTCAGGAAGGGCATCCGGCGTAAAACATTGCCAAATTCAACCATGCGAATCGTCAGTACGAATTTCATACCGGATCGGTCGAGGCCCGGGTTAACAACGACCGCCATCGGCGCCGTTGACCTACAGGGCGCCGGTGGAAATTGGGCTACTGTTGGTGGAAGAAGTAGAGGAGGGAGGAGAGTGCGCAGACAGAGAGAGAAGAGGAAAGGTAAGAGTGTAGGACTGAGAATAGGAACTCTGAATGTTGGTACTATGACAGGGAAAGGTAGAGAGCTGGCTGATATGATGGAGAGAAGGAAGGTGGATATACTGTGTGTACAGGAGACCAGGTGGAAGGGTAGCAAGGCTCGTAGTATAGGAGCAGGATTCAAGCTGTTTTATTATGGTGTGGATAGTAAGAGAAATGGGGTAGGTGTGGTCCTGAAGGAGGAGTTTGTGAGGAATGTTCTGGAGGTGAAGAGAGTGTCAGACAGGGTGATGAGTCTGAAGTTAGAGATTGAAGGGGTGATGTTGAATGTTGTTAGTGGTTATGCCCCACAGGTAGGTTGTGAGTTAGAGGAGAAAGAGAGATTCTGGAGTGAATTAGATGAGGTGATGGAGAGTATTCCCACGGGTGAGAGAGTGGTGATGGGAGTTTAATGGACATGTTGGTGAGGGGAACACAGGTGATGAGGAGGTGATGGGCAAGTTTGGAGTTAAGGAAAGGAACCTTGAAGGACAGATGGTAGTGGACTTTGCTAAGAGGATGGACATGGCTGTGGTTAACACTTATTTTCAGAAGAGGGAGGAGCATAGAGTGACTTACAAGAGTGGAGGTAGGAGCACACAGGTAGACTACATCCTATGTAGAAGAGGCAATCTGAAAGAGATTAGTGACTGTAAAGTGGTAGTGGGAGAGAGTGTAGCCAGACAGCATAGGATGGTGGTGTGTAGGATGACTTTGATGGTCTGTAAGACGAATAGATTGAGAAAGATAGAGAAGAAAACCAAGTGGTGGAAGCTGAAAAAGGAGGAATGTTGTGAGGAATTTAGACAGAAGTTGAGGCAGGCTCTGGGTGGTCAGGTAGTGCTGCCAGATGACTGGGAAACTACAGTAGCAGTGATCAGGGAGACAGGGAGAAAGGTGCTGGGTGTGTCATCTGGAAGGAGGAAAGAAGATAAGGAGACTTGGTGGTGGAATGAGGAAGTTCAGGATAGTGTCCAGAGGAAGAGGTTAGCCAAGAAGAAGTGGGACATGGACAGGACTGAAGAGAATAGACAGGAATACAAGGAGTTACAGCGCAGAGTGAAGAGGGAGATGTCTAAGGCCAAGCAGAAGGCATATGACGAGTTGTACACTAGGTTAGACACTAGAGAAGGAGAGAAGGACTTGTACAGGTTAGCTAGGCAGAGGGATCGAGATGGGAAGGATGTGCAGCAAGTTAGAGTTATTAAGGATAGAGATGGAAGGGTGCTCACAAGTGAGGAGAGTGTACAGAGGAGATGGAAGGAGTACTTTGAGGAGCTGATGAATGAGGAAAATGAGAGGGAAAAAAGAGTAGAAGGGGTGAACTCTGTGGAACAGGAAGTAGATAAGATTAGAAAGGATGAAGTCAGGAAGGCTTTGAAGAGGATGAAAAGTGGGAAGGCAGTTGGTCCTGACGACATCCCGGTGGAGGTCTGGAAGTGTCTGGGAGAGGCAGCAGTGGAATTTTTAACTAGTTTGTTCAACAGGGTTTTAGAGAGTGAGAGGATGCCTGAGGAATGGAGAAGAAGTGTGTTAGTGCCGATTACAATGAAGCTATGGGAAAGAGTAGTGGAAGCTAGGTTAAGGAAGGTAGTGGAAATTTGTGAGCAGCAGTATGGCTTCATGCCCAGAAAGCGTATGACAGGGTGCCAAGAGAAGAGCTGTGGTACTGTATGAGGAAGTCAGGAGTAGCAGAGAAGTATGTCAGAGTGGTGCAGGACATGTATGAGAGGAGCAGGACAGTGGTGAGGTGTGCTGTAGGTCAGACAGAGGAGTTCAAAGTGGGGGTGGGTCTGCATCAGGGATCGGCTCTGAGCCCCTTCCTGTTTGCTATAGTGATGGACCAGTTGTCAGAGGAGGTCAGACAGGAGTCTCCTTGGACGATGATGTTTGCAGATGACATTGTGATCTGTAGTGAGAGCAGGGAGCAGGTGGAGGAAAACCTGGAGAGGTGGAGGTTTGCGCTGGAGAGAAGAGGAATGAAAGTCAGTGGTAGTAAGACTGAGTACATGTGTGTGAATGAAAGGG
>JAUCMX010000017.1:22786642-22799142 GCA_033459395.1 Hemibagrus guttatus
ACTACCACAACTATTACTACTAATATACCTACTACCACAACTATTACTAATAATACACCCACTACCACAGCTACAGCTACTTAAATAAAAACCTACTTAAACCACAACAACTATTACTACTAATATACCTACTACCACAACTATTACTAATAATACACCCACTACCACAGCTACAGCTACTAATACACCTACTACCACAACTATTACTACTAATACACCTACTACCACAACTATTACTACTAATACACCCACTACCACAACTATTACTACTAATACACCCACTACCACAACTATTACTACTAATACACCTACTACCACAACTATTACTACTAAAATTTTTACCCACTACCACAACTATTACTACCCAATACACCTACTACCACAACTATTACTACTTTAAAAGACCTACTACCACAACTATTACTACTAATACACCTACTACCACAACTATTACTACTAATACACCTACTACCACAACTATTACTACTAATATACCTACTACCACAACTATTACTAATAATACACCCACTACCACAGCTACAGCTACTAATACACCTACTACCACAACTATTACTACTAATACACCTACTACCACAACTATTACTACTAATATACCTACTACCCAAAAACTTTAAAAAATTAACTACTAATACACCTACTACCACAACTATTACTACTAATACACCTACTACCACAACTATTACTACTAATATACCTACTACCACAACTATTACTAATAATACACCCACTACCACAACTATTACTACTAATACACCTACTACCACAACTATTACTACTAATACACCCACTACCACAACTATTACTACTAATACACCTACTACCACAACTATTACTAATAATACACCCACTACCACAACTATTACTACTAATACACCTACTACCACAACTATTACTACTAATACACCTACTACCACAACTATTACTACTAATATACCTACTACCACAACTATTACTAATAATACACCCACTACCACAGCTACAGCTACTAATACACCTACTACCACAACTATTACTACTAATACACCTACTACCCAAAAAACTTTTTACTAAAAAACCAAAAAACACCCACTACCACAGCTACAGCTACTAATACACCTACTACCCAAAAACTATTAACCCACTACCACAACTATTACTTTCTAATATACCTACTACCACAACTATTACTAATAATACACCCACTACCACAACTATTACTACTAATACACCTACTACCACAACTATTACTACTAATACACCTACTACCACAACTATTACTACTAATACACCCACTACCACAGCTACAGCTACTAATACACCCACTACCACAGCTACAGCTACTAATACACCTACTACCACAACTATTACTACTACCACAACTATTATTACTAATATACCTACTACCCAAAAACCCTTTTTACTCCCCTTTTTAATTAAAAACCTACTACCACAACTATTACTACTAATACACCCACTACCACAACTACAACTACTAATACACATACTACCACAACTATTACTACTAATATACCTACTACCACAACTATTACTAATAAGGTACCTTCTACCACAACTATTACTACTAATACACCTACTACCACAACTATTACTAATAAGGTACCTTCTACCACAACTATTACTACTAATACACCCACTACCACAACTATTACTAATAATACACCCACTACCACAGCTACAGCTACTAATACACCTACTACCACAACTATTACTACTAATACACCTACTACCACAACTATTACTACTAATATACCTACTACCACAACTATTACTAATAATACACCCACTACCACAGCTACAGCTACTAATACACCCACTACCACAGCTACAGCTACTAATACACCTACTACCCAAAAACCCCAAAATTTCCCACTACCACAACTATTATTACTAATATACCTACTACCACAACTATTACTCCTAATATACCTACTACCACAACTATTACTATTAATAGACCTACTACCACAACTATTACTACTAATACACCCACTACCACAACTACAACTACTAATACACATACTACCACAACTATTACTACTAATATACCTACTACCACAACTATTACTAATAAGGTACCTTCTACCACAACTATTACTACTAATACACCTACTACCACAACTATTACTAATAAGGTACCTTCTACCACAACTATTACTACTAATACACCCACTACCACAGCTACAGCTACTAATACACCCACTACCACAACTATTACTACTAATATACCTACTACCACAACTATTACTACTAATATACCTACTACCACAACTATTACTACTAATACACCTACTACCACCCAAATATTACTAATAAGTACCTACTACCACAACTATTACTACTAATACACACCCCTACCACAACTATTACTACTAATACACCCACTACCACAACTACAGCTACTAATACACTACTACCACAACTACACTACTAATATTCCTACTTCCACAACTATTACTACTAATACACCCACTACCACAACTAGACTACTAATACACCCACTACCACAACTACAACGACTAATACACCCACTACCACAACTATTACTACTAATACACCCACTACCACAACTACAGCTACTAATACACTCACTACCACAACTACAGCTACTAATATTCCTACTTCCACAACTATTACTACTAATACACCCACTACCACAACTATTACTACTAATACACCCACTACCACAACTATTACTACTAATACACCTACTACCACAACTATTACTACTAATATACCTACTACCACAACTATTACTACTAATACACCCACTACCACAACTATTACTAATAAGACCTCTACCACAACTATACTACTAATACCCACTACCACAACTATTACTACTAATACACCCACTACCACAACTACAGCTACTAATACATCCTACTACCACAACTATTACTACTAATACACCCACTACCACAACTTTTTACTACTAATACACCCACTACCACAACTATTACTACTAATATACCTACTACCACCCAAATATTACTACTAATACACCCACTACCACAACTATTACTACTAATACACCCACTACCACAACTATTACTACTAATACACCCACTACCACAACTACAGCTACTAATACACTCACTACCACAACTACAGCTACTAATATTCCTACTACCACAACTATTACTACTAATACACCCACTACCACAACTACAGCTACTAATACACCCACTACCACAACTACAACGACTAATACACCCACTACCACAACTACAGCTACTAATATTCCTATTTACAACAACTATTACTACTAATACACCCCACTACCACAACTACAGCTACTAATACACCCACTACCACAACTACAGCTACTAATATTCCTACTTCCACAACTATTACTACTAATACACCCACTACCACAACTACAGCTACTAATACACCCACTACCACAACTACAGCTACTAATACACCCACTACCACAACTACAACAACTAATACACCCACTACCACAACTACAGCTACTAATATTCCTACTACAACAACTATTACCACTAATACACCCACTACCACAACTACAGCTACTAATACACCCACTACCACAACTACAGCTTCTAATATACCTACTACCACAACTTCAGTGACTAATACACCTATTACCACAACTACAGCTACTAATATACCTACTACCACAACTATTACTACTAATACACCCACTACCACAACTACAGCTACTAATACACCTACTAACACAAGTACTACTACACTACTAGTTGTGTTATAATTAATAACTGAAATCGACTTGTTTAGGATTTTGAATTATTAATCTATGCTAATAGTGAATCTAGCCATGGGGGTCACAGTCCAGTGACTTCTGTGCCGGTCCCAAGCCCGGATAAATAGAGAGGGTTGCGTCAGGAAGGGCATCCGGCGTAAAACATTGCCAAATTTAACCATGCGAATCGTCAGTACAAATTTCATACCGGATCGGTCGAGGCCCGGGTTAACAACGACCGCCATCGGCGCCGTTGACCTATAGGGCGCCGGTGGAAATTGGGCTACTGTTGGTCAAAGAAGTAGAGGAGGGAGGAGAGTGCACAGACAGAGAGAGAGAATAGGAACTCTGAATGTTGGTACTATGACAGGGAAAGGTAGAGAGCTGGCTGATATGATGGAGAGAAGGAAGGTGGATATACTGTGTGTACAGGAGACCAGGTGGAAGGGTAGCAAGGCTCGTAGTATAGGAGCAGGATTCAAGCTGTTTTATTATGGTGTGGATAGTAAGAGAAATGGGGTAGGTGTGGTCCTGAAGGAGGAGTTTGTGAGGAATGTTCTGGAGGTGAAGAGAGTGTCAGACAGGGTGATGACTCTGAAGTTAGAGATTGAAGGGGTGATGTTGAATGTTGTTAGTGGTTATGCCCCACAGGTAGGTTGTGAGTTAGAGGAGAAAGAGAGATTCTGGAGTGAATTAGATGAGGTGATGGAGAGTATTCCCACGGGTGAGAGAGTGGTGATGGGAGTTTAATGGACATGTTGGTGAGGGGAACACAGGTGATGAGGAGGTGATGGGCAAGTTTCATTTAAGGAAAGGAACGTTGAAGGACAGATGGTAGTGGACTTTGCTAAGAAGATGGACATGGCTGTGGTTAACACTTATTTTCAGAAGAGGGAGGAGCATAGAGTGACTTACAAGAGTGGAGGTAGGAGCACACAGGTAGACTACATCCTATGTAGAAGAGGCAATCTGAAAGAGATTAGTGACTGTAAAGTGGCAGTGGGAGAGAGTGTAGCCAGACAGCATAGGATGGTGGTGTGTAGGATGACTCTGATGGTCTGTAAGATGAATAGATAGAGAAAGATAGAGAAGAAAACCAAGTGGTGGAAGCTGAAAAAGGAGGAATGTTGTGAGGAATTTAGACAGAAGTTGAGGCAGGCTCTGGGTGGTCAGGTAGTTCTGCCAGATGACTGGGAAACTACAGTAGCAGTGATCAGGGAGACAGGGAGAAAGGTGCTGGGTGTGTCATCTGGAAGGAGGAAAGAAGATAAGGAGACTTGGTGGTGGAATGAGGAAGTTCAGGATAGTATCCAGAGGAAGAGGTTAGCCAAGAAGAAGTGGGACATGGACAGGACTGAAGAGAACAGACAGGAATACAAGGAGTTACAGCGCAGAGTGAAGAGGGAGGTGTCTAAGGCCAAGCAGAAGGCATATGACGAGTTGTACACTAGGTTAGACACTAGAGAAGGAGAGAAGGACTTGTAAAGGTTAGCTAGGCAGAGGGATCGAGATGGGAAGGATGTGCAGCAAGTTAGACTTATTAAGGATAGAGATGGAAGGGTGCTCACAAGTGAGGAGAGTGTACAGAGGAGATGGAAGGAATACTTTGAGGAGCTGATGAATGAGGAAAATGAGAGGGAAAAAAGAGTAGAAGGGGTGAACTCTGTGGAACAGGAAGTAGATAAGATTAGAAAGGATGAAGTTAGGAAGTCTTTGAAGAGGATGAAAAGTGGAAAGGCAGTTGGTCCTGACGACATCCCGGTGGAGGTCTGGAAGTGTCTAGGAGAGGCAGCAGTGGAATTTTTAACTAGTTTGTTCAACAGGGTTTTAGAGAGTGAGAGGATGCCTGAGGAATGGAGAAGAAGTGTGTTAGTGCCGATCTTTAAGAATAAGGGTGACGTGCAGAGTTGCAGTAACTATAGGGGGATAAAGTTGATGAGCCATACAATGAAGCTATGGGAAAGAGTAGTGGAAGCTAGGTTAAGGAAGGTAGTGGAAATTTGTGAGCAGCAGTATGGCTTCATGCCCAGAAAGAGCACAACAGATGCAATTTTTGCTCTGAGAATTTTGATGGAGAAGTATAGGGATGGTCAGAGGGAGTTGCACTGTGTGTTTGTAGACTTGGAGAAAGCGTATGACAGGGTGCCAAGAGAAGAGCTGTGGTACTGTATGAGGAAGTCAGGAGTAGCAGAGAAGTATGTCAGAGTGGTGCAGGACATGTATGAGAGGAGCAGGACAGTGGTGAGGTGTGCTGTAGGTCAGACAGAGGAGTTCAATGTGGAGGTGGGACTGCATCAGGGATCGGCTCTGAGCCCCTTCCTGTTTGCTATAGTGATGGACCAGTTGTCAGAGGAGGTCAGACAGGAGTCTCCTTGGACAATGATGTTTGCAGATGACATTGTGATCTGTAGTGAGAGCAGGGAGCAGGTGGAGGAAAACCTGGAGAGGTGGAGGTTTGCGCTGGAGAGAAGAGGAATGAAAGTCAGTGGTAGTAAGACTGAGTACATGTGTGTGAATGAAAGGGAGGGAAGTGGAACAGTAAGGTTACAGGGTGAAGAGGTGAAGAAGGTACAGGAGTTTAAGTACTTGGGGTCAACAGTCCAGAGTAATGGAGAGTATGAGAAAGAGGTAAAGAAGCAAGTGCAGGCAGGTTGGAATGGGTGGAGAAAGGTGTGGGGAGTTCTGTGTGATAGGAAAATATCAGCGAGAATCAAGGGGAAGGTGTACAGGACAGTGGTGAGAGCGGCCATGCTGTATGGTTTAGAGACAGTGTCACTGAGGAAGAGACAGGAGTTGGACAGGATTAGGAACGAGTACATCAGAGGGACAGCTCATGTTGGACGTTTGGGGGACAAAGTTAGGGAGGCCAGATTAAGATGGTTTGGACATGTTCAGAGGAGGGAGAGTGAGTATATTGGTAGGAGAATGTTGGACATGGAGCTGCCAGGCAGGAGGCAAAGAGGAAGGCCAAAGAGGAGGTATATGGATGGAATTAATGAGGATATGAAGCTAGTGGGTGCAAGTGTTGAGGATGCAGAAGATAGGGATAGGTGGAGAGAGATGATTCGCTGTGGAGTCCACTGAAGGGAAAAGCCGAAAGAAGAAGAATCTATGCTAATGGTGAAGCAGGATGGTGGAACAGTGTTAATTTCGTTAATGAAGACGATGATGAAAAATATTCGTTATCGACCATTTTTTCTGTGACTAAGACGAGACTAATATCTGATGATAAAAACTAGGACGAAATTGAAGACATTTCTTTGTTAACGAGACGAAACTGGACTAAAATGCTTTTTTAGGAGTATCGGGCATTCAAAATAAATGATCTCTTTCTATCAGCTAACATCTTTCAGAATGTGCGCCTCTGTCACTGGACTGGATAAGGGCCGTGTCCATCTCAGACAGTTAGGGGTAGGATAAATAAACTCCAACTGGCCTGACCCACTGCAGTGGCTTCAGTATCTCAAGCTTTAGGAAGAAAACAAAGAACTGATATATGGAAGTATTCATTCATTGTCTACCGCTTATCCGATCTATTCTCGGGTCACGGGAAGCCTGTGCCTATCTCAGGTGTCATTGGTCATCAAGGCAGGATACATCCTGGACAGAGTGCCAACCCATCGCAGGGCACACACACACTCTCATTCACTCACGCAATCACACACTACGGACAATTTAGAGATGCCAATCAACCTACAATGCATGTCTTTGGACTGGGGGAGGAAACTGAACTAAACACTAGTTGATTCTTTTCCTTCTTGGAGATATGTTCATGCTTTTTTTTTTTTTTTTTTTTTTCTTTTTGTTATGTTATGAAGTCATGCTTAATGAGCTCAGAAACCAACATTAATGCTCCGCTGCATCCAAAATAAAATAATGTAACTTGCTGCTGTGTGTTTTGTTGTGTGTTTTGGGTTAGCTAGTATCTGGAAACGAGGAAGTGGAGTGAGCTCATGAATGTTTTGAATCTCCAACATCGGGTTAAAAATGAGGGTCAAACACTTCCCGAGGTTAAACTTCTGTAAATCAACTCATAGAGTTGCATTTATTTTAAGTCTTGTGTATAATTCTTCAGTGAATTTGAGAAAGACCTGGAATAATAGCAACACACCACAGACCAATGCTATTTCTATTTAATTTCACCTTTTTTCATATTTTATTCAGCTATAATTTTATTAAATTCAGATCTTGAACAAATGTTCCAGGAAAAATCGGATTTACAAAAAGAATTTACATTTATGTAAGCTTATGTAAACCAATTAGCTAAAATTTGTTTGAAGGATAATTTTTTTTAATTATTTTTTTAATTATCATCATTTTTTTTTTTTTGCAGGAGTTGTGATACTCTTGCTCAAAAGTTTGTAATCATATAAATATAAAATAATATATCAATATAAAATAAAATAAAATACAAAATCGTAAAATCTAAACATAAAATAAAATAAAATCTAAACAAAAAAAAGTTTAAAGATCTAAAAAAAAGGTTGGTGTCTGGTTTATTTTAGTTATATATTTATATTATTAGATTTTACATGATATATTTATATATTATTTATTATATAATCATTTATATCTATATAATCAGTGGCCATGCACCTTTACATCCACTTTAGCCTTGAAGTTCATGTGGAAAAGAAAAAGAAAAAGAAGCACAATTTGCACATGAGACATATCTGGCTGATGAATTACTGAATAATTTGTGTAAATTTAATTTGTTCTGAAATTTACCTTCAAGCTCATCTTTAAGCTCATTGGCTGCTCATCAAGTCCTTCAGGCTGCATGTGTTATGTCATATAGAAATGAACTACAGTGAAGTGAATTAAAAATGGATGTACAGGTGCATCTCAATAAATTAGAATGTGGTGGAAAAGTTCATTTATTTCAGTAATTCAACTCAAATTGTGAAACTCGTGTATTAAATAAATTCAGTGCACACAGACTGAAGTAGTTTAAGTCTTTGGTTCTTTTAATTGTGATGATTTTGGCTCACATTTAACAAAAACCCACCAATTCACTCTCTCAACTAATTAGAATACTTCATAAGACCAATAAAAAACATTTTTAGTGAATTGTTGTCCTTCTGGAAAGTCTGTTCATTTACTGTACATGTACTCAATACTTGGTAGGGGCTCCTTTTACTTTAATTACTGCCTCAATTGGGCGTGGCATGGAGGTGATCAGTTTGTGGCACTGCTGAGGTGGTATGGAAGCCCAGGTTTCTTTGACAGTGGCCTTCAGCTCATCTGCATTTTTTGGTCTCTTGTTTCTCATTTTCCTCTTGACAATACCCCACAGATTCTCTATGGGGTTCAGGTCTGGTGAGTTTGCTGGTCATTCAAGCACACCAACACCATGGTCATTTAACCAACTTTTGGTGCTTTTGCCAGTGTGGGCAGTGCCAAATCCTGCTGGACAATGAAATCAGCATCTTCAAAAAGCTGGTCAGCAGAAGGAAGCATGAAGTGCTCCAAAGTTACTTGGTAAACGGGTGCAGTGACTTTGGTTTTCAAAAAACACAATGGACCAACACCAGCAGATGACATTGCACCCCAAATCATCACACACTGTGGAAACTTAACACTGGACTTCAAGCAACTTGGGCTATGAGCTTCTCCACCCTTCCTCCACACTCTAGGACCTTGGTTTCCAAATGAAATACAAAACTTGCTCTCATCTGAAAAGAGGACTTTGGACCACTGGGCAACAGTCCAGTTCTTCTTCTCCTTAGCCCAGGTAAGACGCCTCTGACGTTGTCTGTGGTTCAGGAGTGGCTTAACAAGAGGAATACGACAACTGTAGCCAAATTCCTTGACACGTCTGTGTGTGGTGGCTCTTGATGCCTTGACCCCAGCCTCAGTCCATTCCTTGTGAAGTTCACTCAAATTCTTGAATGGATTTTGCTTGACAATCCTCATAAGGCTGCGGTTCTCTCGGTTGGTTGTGCATCTTTTTCTTCCACACTTTTTCCTTCCACTCCACTTCCTGTTAACATGCTTGGATACAGCACTCTGTGAACAGCCAGCTTCTTTGGCAATGAATGTTTGTGGCTTATCCTCCTTGTGAAGGGTGTCAATGATTGTCTTCTGGACAACTGTCAGGTCAGCAGTCTTCCCCATGATTGTGTAGCCTAGTGAACCAAACTGAGAGACCATTTTGAAGGCTCAGGAAACCTTTGCAGGTGTTTTGAGTTGATTAGCTGATTGGCATGTCACCATATTCTAATTAGTTGAGAGAGTGAATTGGTGGGTTTTTGTTAAATGTGAGCCAAAATCATCACAATTAAAAGAACCAAAGACTTAAACTACTTCAGTCTGTGTGCACTGAATTTATTTAATACACGAGTTTCACAGTTTGAGTTGAATTACTGAAATAAATGGACTTTTCCACCACATTCTAATTTATTGAGATGCACCTGTATGTATAAGAGACAGGGATATCTTGAAGAGGTTAAAGTAAGGAATGAAAATTAGAGCTGCATTATTTCCCCTTAATGTTGAAACAGAGGGCCGTTTGCGAGGGGACGGGAGGAAGTGAGGGACAGATTTAGAGACCGTAAGAGGAAGCTGATCTGACTTCACTTTGGAGAAATCTGGTAAAAATAAAACCTGACATTATTTACACATCGGGGCAGGATGGGTGTGATGAAACAGAGAGAGAGAGCGAGAGAGAGAGAGAGAGAGAGAGAGAGAGAGAATTTAAGAGTTCATACAACAAAACGTTTTATTTATACTTCTTTTTCACACACAAAAAACACACTGACCTTCTGTTGAAGCACCAGAAAGAAGGATTAGACCAGTTCAACCCCCACACACACACACACACACACACACACACACACACTTATTTGCCACTGCACTTTAGCATCACGGCTCCAAAGACTCTATAGATGCGAGGATGTCAGTTTGTCATATTACTTCTGAACATCGAAAAGCATTTGCTATTTCTTTGGTTCTTCAAGCACAGTGTGTGTGTGTGTGTGTGTGTGTGTGTGTGTGTGAGATGTTTAGTCATAGAAATAGACGTCACATGTCACATTTCACAGTCCAATGCTGCCGTTCCACCCGAACTGCTCACAACCGGCCCACTGTCTGCTCATATTTACATGCACTGTACTGTACCCGGCCCAGCTCCATTACACACACACACACACACGCACACACACACACACACACACACACACACACACACACATGCTGTATTTGTGAGGTATTTCCACAAACTGGTGTTTTAATGTTGCTAAATATTTATTAACTTTAGCCAAATGTGATGAACATTATGCCATTTTCAGTTAATTTTTTTATTTTAAAAAAATTTGTATCCAGACTTCTGGACATGTTCGTGTTCTAGTCATTATCCTGTGATGTGTGTGTGTGTGTGTGTGTGTGTGTGTGTGTGTGTGTGTGTGTGTTCACGTTCGCTCAGAGGGAATTGTCTGGTCGTGTCCCAGCTTGCTCTACTTCTCACTAAATTATATGGTGATGCTTTAAATGAGAGAGAGTGTGTGTGTGTGTGTGTGTGTGTGTGTGTGTGTGTGTACAGTTAAGTGAGGGCTTCACACGGTGCACTTAACTCATTTGCAACCTGGGCGTGAAAGAATGATTTGGCAGAGTTAATCCAGGGTGGAGGACAGGGAGGGCAGCACAGTGAAGGTGGTGATCTGAAAGCCTTCATTTGGAATAAATACACAGAGCTGAAACAAGAGCCAAAGAAAACAAAGTAACTGCCACAGACCAACAGGAACCCCAGACCAACAGGAACCCCAAACCAGCAGGAACCCCAGTCCAACAGGAACCCCAGACCAGCAGGAACCCCAGTCCAACAGGAACCCCAGACCAACAGGAACCCCAAACCAGCAGGAACCCCAGTCCAGCAGGAACCCCAGACCAACAGGAACCCCAAACCAGCAGGAACTGCAGTCCAACAGGAACCCCAGACCAGCAGGAACCGCAGTCCAACAGGAACCCTAGACCAACATCAACCCCAGACCAGCAGAAACCCCAGACCAACAGGAACTGCAGTCCAACAGGAACCCCAGTCCAACAGGAACCTCAGTCCAACAGGAACCGCAGTCTAACAGGAACCCCAGACCTGCAGGAACTCCAGTCCAACAGGAACTGCAGTCCAACAGGAACCCCAGACCAGCAGGAACTGCAGTCCAAAAGGAACCCTAGACCAACATCAACCCCAGACCAGCAGAAACCCAAGACCAATAGGAACCCCAGACCAGCAGAAACCCCAGACCAACAGGAACCCCAGTTCAACAGGAAGCCCAGTCCAACAGGAACCCCATTCCAACAGGAGCCCCAGGCCTACAGGAACCCCAGACTAACAAGAACCCCAGTCCAACAGGAACCACAGACCAACAGGAATGCAAGATCAACAGGAATCTGAGAGCAATAGGAACCCCAGACCAACAGGATCCTCAGTCCAGCAGGAATCCCAGTCCAACAGGAACCCCAGTCCTACAGGAGCCCCAGTCCTACAGGAACCCCAGACCAACAAGAACCCCAGACCAACAGGAATCCAAGATCAACAGGAATCTGAGACCAATAGGAACCCCAGACCAATAGGAACCCCAGACCAACAGGAACCTCAGTCCAGCAGGAATCTCAGTCCAACAGGAACTACAGACCTACAGGAATCCAAGATCAACAGTAATCCCAGACCAACAAGGACCCCAAACTAACAGGAACCCCCGAACTATCAGGAGCCCCTGTTTAAGAGGAACCCCATTATAACAGGAGCCATAGT
>JAUCMX010000017.1:22804142-22819142 GCA_033459395.1 Hemibagrus guttatus
ATTATAAAATAAAATAAAATAAAACTAAACAACAATATAAAGTAAAACAAAACAAAATAATATAAAATATAATAAAAACAAAACATTATAAAATAAAATAAAACTAAACAACAATATAAAGTAAAACAAAACAAAATAATATAAAATATGATAAAAACAAAACATTATAAAATAAAATAAAACTAAACAACAATATAAAGTAAAACAAAACAAAATAATATAAAATATAATAAAAACAAAACATTATAAAATAAAATAAAACTAAACAACAATATAAAGTAAAACAAAACAAAATAATATAAAATATAATAAAAACAAAA
Organism: Hemibagrus guttatus; assembly: GCA_033459395.1. Taxonomy (NCBI): domain Eukaryota; kingdom Metazoa; phylum Chordata; class Actinopteri; order Siluriformes; family Bagridae; genus Hemibagrus; species Hemibagrus guttatus. The sequence continues at coordinate 22,804,463 of JAUCMX010000017.1, forward strand.
CATTATAAAATAAAATAAAACTAAACAACAATATAAAGTAAAACAAAACAAAATAATATAAAATATAATAAAAACAAAACATTATAAAATAAAAATAAAATAAAATAAAATAAAACTAAACAACAATATAAAGTAAAACAAAACAAAATAATATAAAATATAATAAAAACAAAACATTATAAAATAAAATAAAACTAAACAACAATATAAAGTAAAACAAAACAAAATAATATAAAATATAATAAAAACAAAACATTATAAAATAAAATAAAACTAAACAACAATATAAAGTAAAACAAAACAAAATAATATAAAATATAATAAAAACAAAACATTATAAAATAAAACTAAACAACAATATAAAGTAAAACAAAACAAAATAATATAAAATATAATAAAAACAAAACATTATAAAATAAAAATAAAATAAAATAAAATAAAACTAAACAACAATATAAAGTAAAACAAAACAAAATAATATAAAATATAATAAAAACAAAACATTATAAAATAAAACTAAACAACAATATAAAGTAAAACAAAACAAAATAATATAAAATATAATAAAAACAAAACATTATAAAATAAAAATAAAATAAAATAAAAGAAAACTAAACAACAATATAAAGTAAAACAAAACAAAATAATATAAAATATGATAAAAACAAAACATTATAAAATAAAATAAAACTAAACAACAATATAAAGTAAAACAAAACAAAACTTCATAAAATAAAATTAAAATTAAATAAAGAAATAAAATAAGTGTGAAAATGTAATATACAGTTATCCAATACTTGTGCAAAGTGACACCAAACAAGACAAAAGAATGGAATTCAGCTGCTAATAATCTAGTTAGCATTTATTACAGAATGCCACAAGTAAGATTTAATATTCAGTGATTACCAAAACAAGAGGTATTTGTTACCATGGCAACCGCAACTTTTAGCTGGGTTTGCTTGGTAGGTTCTGTGACAAAAGGTTTCTATCTCCTCTGCTAACTTGCATGTCGAATTGTGATTGGTCCAAAATGGCGGAAATTAATTAGTGACATCACAAAGTGAGATTTTTGCTGCTGCTACTCTCGCCTGTTCTGACGTTTATACTGCACTGAAGTGTACGCATACACACACACACACACACACACACACACACACACACACACACACACACACACACACACAGTGAAGACAAGAAACAGGGCAGCTGTTACTTGTTATCATGCCTAAATTCATCATAAAACGCCCCTCCCCCCTTTCCATTTTATAATCTCTCTACAAGATATTATGGTGTATGTTTTCCATTGCACTGTCTAACCACTTAAACACACATGTGCACGTGCCTAATAGTGGAAACACACACACACACACACACAATATATATAAAGTTTGTTTTACTGAAACAGAAAACCAATGAAAGATATTGTCATGTATGACTAAAACAGTGTCTTTACAGAATAAACTGAGTACAATAAAGTTATTGTTATTGTAAAATAATAAGACGTAGCATCACGTGGGTCATTTTAATTTTTATTAAAGAATGATGTCAGAATTTGTAGCTTTTTATAGCTACAATTTATGTTGTAGAACATCTGCAATTTCCTGTTGTCACTTACGTTATAGCAGCTGTAAACAGTCATTCCTTCACCAGTTTTTTTCTCTTAAAGTTAATGAGAGAAAGTTACAGGGAAGTTTAATTGTTTTCTGAGCTAAAATAACAATATAAAGTAAAACAAGATAAAATCAAATAAAATTCAAATAAAAAACAACAACAAAAATAAACAGAACATTACAATATTAAAATAAAACAAAACAACAGTATAAAGTAAAACAAAAAAACATTATAAAATAAAATTCAAATAAAATATAACAAACAAAACAAAAAAATATTTACAATAAAAATAAAATAAAATAAAAACAAAACAATATAAAGTAAAACAAAACAAGACATTATAAAATAGAACTTAAATGAAATATAATAAAACAAAAAAACCTAAATAAAACATTATAAAATAAAATTTTAATAAAATAAAACAAAAGAATAAAAAACAAAAAAAATATTAGAAAATTTAATAAAAATAAAATAAAACAAAAACAAAACAATAATATAAAGTAAAACAAAACAAACCATAAAATAAATAAAAAAATACCTTAATAAAATCAAATAAATAAATAAAATAAGTGTGAAAATGTAAGTTGCAACTCCACTGGGACTTCAGTGTGTATCCATATTTTTTTTAATTTCCTGTTGTCACTCATGTTATAGCAGTCATTCCTTCTCCTTTTTTTTTCTCTTAAACTTCATGAGAGATAGTTACAGGGATGTTTAATTGTTTTGTGAGCTGAAACGTATTAGAACAAGCTCGTTAATACACTCACAATATACTGCTCTTAAAGAATATTAAACAACACCTTCTGACCAATCAGAATCAAGAATTCGGTCACTGTTGTCTGTTATAGCTTTACTATATCAGCAGTATAATATCCGAATATAAGCTCAGTGTTATACGGTAGTGTTTAATGAAATGTATGGATTTATACAGAAATAGTGTGTGAACAAGACATTTAGTGAGTTAAATAAAAAATAATTGAAACCTTTAGAGCTTACTGTAGATGTTTCTGCTGCATATTTTACTGAGGCAAGTTCTCCTACACGGCCCACATGGCAAATAAACCTTTAACCTTGTGAGTATAAAATGCTCCACATGGCCATATGTAGCTTTGTCAAAGTCAATTACAGGCTTCAGGACACCTATTTAGTAATAAAAATGGCGTCGGATGTCACACACACACACACACACACACACACACACACACACACACACACACACACACACACACACACACACATTAATGTTAGGGTTTGGGGATTTAAGGAGGCTCGGTGTGAGGCGCAGGAGTTTATATTAAGAGAGGAAGATGGAGATGAGCGAAGGGTTGAAGAAAGGAGGAAGAGGAGTGGTGCTGGAGTTTCTGGAGGTCTCGTCTAGACACCGTAATGAAGGCTGTGGTTTCGAAGGATTCCTGCTCCGCAGTTGGCCACAAAGATCGGCACCACGCTGCATTATGGGTGCTTTGAGGTAAACCAAAGCCTTCAGGTTCAATCTGTTTGAATGTTCTCATTTTCCGTTTAAATGAATGTACGTAAACGCTCGGAAACTTTTACGTTCTGGTTGGTCAGAAATGATCTGCTTCGTTCTTTGGATAAAATGAAAACTGCACTGAGCAGAACATGAATAAAATCATTTTAAAGCATCACACACAGCTGAAAATGACACTGACGTCTGTGTATTTCTGAAACTATAATCTGAATTTATTGCCTGAGCCACATCAGGGCTTCAGTGGGTTTCAGTGTGGGTCGGTTGGGCCAGCATTGCAGCTCCACTGGGACTTCATTGAGCCTCCATTAGGGCTTTATTATGACTTCATAGTAGCTTCATTGCTGGTCCATTGGGCCTTCGTTGCAACTCCACTCGGACTTCAATGTGTATCCATTGATGCTTTAATAATGGCTTAATAGTAACTTTATTGTGGCTCCATTAGCGCTTCATTAGGCCTTCATTGCTACATTAGGGGACTTCACTGGAGCTCTATTGTGGCTTTACTGATGCTCTATTAGGTCTCCATTACAACTCCATTGGTGCTACATTGGCTTCATGCTACTGGCTTCATCAGTGCTCCATTAGTAGCTTCACTGATGCTCCATTAGGGCTTCATTGAGCTTCATTAGGTCTTCATTGTGACTCCTTTACAGCTCCATTGGTGCTACATTAGGAGACTTAACTGGAGTCTCATTGTGGCTCCACTACAGCTCCATTGGTGCTACTTTTTGTGGCTCCATTGGTGTTACATTAGTGTCTTCACTGCTGCTCTATTGGGGATTCATTGAGCTTCATTAGGCCTTCATTGTGGCTCTATTACTGCTCCATTAGTGCTACATTAGGGGACTTCATGGGTGCTATGTTAGGGACTTCATTGGTGCTACATTAGTGGCTTCACTGGGGCTCCATTGGGATTTCACTGGGGCTCCATTGTAGTTTGTGCCCTATATACCACTAAGAAGATAGATTGGATATTTTACAATAAGCTACGCAATCATACTGCTATACAGTCAAAAGAGACACCGGGTTTTAAACAAAGTATTAAACAAAACAGAACAGTTAAGAGTGAACTGTTCATGTACAGAGCACCAAAATAATTGTTGTGTGCCAGACGCTGGAGAAACCACTGGATATCCCATGTTTATGAGGAGACGGTTGGTTCATACCATCTGTTAGCGATTCCTATCTAACCGGGACTTGACTGATGTGAACCACCTCCATGCAGAGATGCCCACCCAAGACTATGGCCCACGATACCTCTCGAATCTGGAGCCAATTTACAGTCAGAAGCCCACATTCGCCCCTGCAGAGGCACACGTTTCATTTAAGCGCTGCTGCTTTGCTCTTAAACAAGCTACCAAACTGCCACAAAACCATATTAACATTACCACGTGGCTGACAAGGTTAAATTCCTGACAGGGTTGAATTCCTGTGTGCCCACTTTGGCACGGTGCTCAGAGCTGACTGCCAGCTGGGTGTCTTATACACTCTTGGTGAGGAAAACGTGGCAGGAAGAATAATTGTGCGAAAGCGTGCCATGTAAATCAGTGGTTAAAATATTTTACGCTAGATCTTGAAGTTAGAAAATGGAGATTTGAACAATATTCTCCATCACGGAAGATTAGCGGAGCCAGTAGAGCTAGTGAGAAATAATGAGTTAAGAAGAATGCCATAAGGACAGTGATGAGCGGAAATAAACAGATGCTTCAATGAAAAGCGCTGGACAGTCTGTGAGTGGCTTGGGTATGATGACCTGGCTAACAAGCTGAAGTTTTGTCATAGCTGTCAGTGATATGGAAACTATAAGATACAAACATCATTTACAGCTGCAAGCTGTGACTGTAGCACACTAGCATCTAGTTTAGCTGGCAGTAATGGAGTGGTGTGTATTTGTTCTAGTACGACAGAATAAATCAACAATTCATGCACTAATTAATCACTAGTTTGAGAACTCAGGTGGTGATTGTTTAGCAAAACAAATGACTAGACACTAAATAACTAGCCATATTGAGCTAGAAATAACAGGAAATAAAATCCATGTTCTGTTCTTTACTAATAGAAGATAAAATGCTTATTATTATTTGCAGAATTGTCCATGTCTTATTTTTTATTGAGGTGACATTAATTCTTAATTTTTTATCTGTTTCAATATCAATCAATCATGGAAATGTTTGCTGTTTATCAGTAACACAGTGGAGTGTTTAATGAGTTTAACCTGAAAACTGACCTCATTGTATTTATAGAGCTGTAAACCAGAGCACTGTCGAATTTTCCATCCTGATTTATCAGAAATTTTGACTTGGCTTAATCAGGTTTCATTAGGGCAGCACTGGGCCATTATTAAGGCTTCATTGCTTCTCCATTGGGGCTTTGTAGCAGATTCATTGTGGCTTCATTGGTGCTTCATTGTGACTTCATAGCAGCTACACTGGGGCTTCCTTGAAACTCTGCATAGCAGCTCCATTGGGGCTTCATTGTAGCTTCTTTGGAGCATCATTGTGGCTTCATAGCAGATCCATTGGGGCTTCATTGCAACTCTTTAAAGTAGCTGCATTGGGGCTTCATTGCAACTCTCTATAGCAGATTAACTGGGGCTTCATTGCACATTGCAGTGCTTCATAGCTTCATAGCAGATCCAATGGGGCTTCATTGAAACTCTTCATAGCAGCTCCACTGGGCATTCATTATAGCTCCATTGGGGCTCCATTGCAACTCTTCATAGCAGCTCCATTGGGCATTCATTATAGCTCCATTGGGGCATCATTGCAACTCTTCATAGCAGCTGCATTGTGTCTTCATTGCACATTGCAGTGCTTCATAGCTTCATAGCAGATCCAGTGGGGCTTCATTGAAACTCTTCATAGCAGCTCCATTGGGCATTCATTATAGCTCCATTGGGGCTCCATTGCAACTCTTCATAGCAGCTCCATTGGGCATTCATTATAGCTCAATTGGGGCTTCATTGCAACTCTTCATAGCAGCTTCATTGGGGCTTCATTGAAACTCTTCATAGCAGCTCCACTGGGGCTTCATTGCGTATTGCAGTGCTTCATAGCTTCATAGCAGCTCTATTGGGGCTTTATTGCAACTCTTCATAGCAGCTGCATTGTGGCTTCATTGCACATTGCAGTGCTTCATAGCTTCATAGCAGCTCCACTGGGCATTCATTATAGCTCCATTGGGGTTTCATTGAAACTCTTCATAGCAGCTCCACTGGTGTTTCATTGCGTATTGCAGTGCTTCATAGCTTCATAGCAGATCCAATGGGGCTTCATTGCAACTCTTCATAGCAGCTCCACTGGGGCTTCAATGCAACTCTTCATAGCAGCTCCACTGGGGCTTCATTGCAACTCTTCATAGCAGCTCCACTGGGGCTTCATTGCATATTGCAGTGCTTCATAGCTTCACAGCAGATCCAGTGGGGCTTCATTGCAACTCTTCATAGCAGCTCCACTGGGGCTTCATTGCGTATTGCAGTGCTTCATAGCTTCACAGCAGATCCAGTGGGGCTTCATTGCAACTCTTCATAGCAGCTCCACTGGGGCTTCATTACGTATTGCAGTGCTTCATAGCTTCACAGCAGATCCAATGGGGTTTCATTGCAACTCTTCATAGCAGCTCCACTGGGGCTTCGTTGCGTATTGCAGTGTTTTATAGCTTCATAGCAGATCCATTGGGGCTTTATTATAACTCCATTGGGGCTTCATTGCAACACTTCATAGCAGCTCCATTGGGAATTCATTGTAGCTCCTTTGGGGCACCATTGTGGCTTCATAGCAGATCCACTGGGGCTTCATTATAGGTCCATTGGGGCTTCATTGTGGCTTCATAGCAGCTCCACTGGGGCTTCATTGCACATTACAGTACTCCATAACAGCTCCATGGCAGCACATTTGTGCCTCCATATTAGACCCATTGGGTTTATTAATTGTATAAAATGAGATAAAATGTAAGTTTCTCTGGATAAGGGCATCTGCTAAATAATAGCTGTGTTATATAGAATGTCTTGATTTTAAAAAATCTGTGCATTTGGTACAGATCTTTTTAGTTTTCGTTTCTTAATGTTTTTGAATGTTACATGTGGAACACAGCTTCCATTTTCATACATTAAAAGGGACATTATCTTTTTTTTTTAACAGGTAAAACATTCACAATACGCATCAAAACACCCTTGGAAGACTCGTCCTTCTGAGACATGTCTGTAGCATACCTGTCCTCGATTTACCTTCAAAGTCCATCTCCTGATATCTGTGCTGGACTTTGACACATTTTGGAGAATAACATGCTGAAAACGTGACACACGGCATTATCACGAGGCCAGTCAAGCGATCTGCGCATGCCAGAGCAGATAACAGCGTCATTATCAGGATCAGGCCCGAGGGAACCAGAGGGAAAGACTTGACTTTTATTACCCCGATCCTTTAATGGAGATCCACATTAACGTGGCGTCTTGATTGAATTCGAGAGGAGCGATTTTGTCAATGGATTCCATTCGATGTGCAAAACACACAGCTGTGGGTGATGGAGTTACACAACAAAGAGCACATATGGGACTCCTCTGAAAACACACAGATAATCGCTGAGCAAATACAGAACAGACACAACAAATACCCTGAAGTGTGGCATTCAAATCACAATATGGAGCTTTTCCACAAGAGGAACATCTCCAGAAATCAATCGCCGCTCGAGGAAACGACAAGATGGAAAACAAAGGAGGAGGAAAAAAAAAAAAGACTTAAAGCAGCAAACTTAAAGCAGCAGCACGATGAAAAGTTTTTCCTTTGTTTCGGAGGCAAATCTGCATCGAGCCAGAAGAACAGAACAGACATGAAACTTGGCGAGTGGTAACTTGTGGTAATAAACGTGTTATTAATAGTCCCATAGCTCGTGGGCTGAAGTGATACAGCATGTGGCAGGAGGGGCTGATGGGAAATCCAGAGCGTTAACCCCGCACTCATCTTTCCCTCTGTGCAGCATGTTTGGATGTGTAGCTTCTCGCAGACATTCACATGCCTGCAGTCTCCAGAGGCACGAGGTCTGCGTCAGGGAGTTGACTAACGTTATGTTCTGCAAACTGTTACTGCTTTTTTGTAATTTGTGAATGGAAAGTGACATCTTCTCCCAGCAGGAGCAAAAAAAGTAAAAAAAAATCACTCTTCCAGTATAGACCACGCCCACTTTTGGCTGATGCAGATACTACAGCTACTGTGTTTAAGCCCCACTCTCTATCTATCTATCTATCTATCTATCTATCTATCTATCTATCTATCTATCTATCTATCTGTCTGTCCTTTAATGTGTCTAGATGTACTGTCTACTTATCTGTTTCTCGCTCTCTCTCTCTCTCTATCCATCTGTATATGTAATTTATCTCTCTGGCTCCTAAACTGTATATACATTTATTTGATTGATTAATTGATTGTCTGTCTGCCTGTCTGTCTGTCTGTCTGTCGGTCAGTTGAAGTGGTATCTCAGTGGTTAAGGTGTTAGAGTACTGATCCATAAATGTCTACCTGTCTGTCTGTATATGCAATATTCTGTCCATATATCTGGTTGTTTGTATGGCTTTGTGTCCATTATCCCTGACTTTCTCATTCTCCTCACCCTCCTTTTCTCTCTCTCTCTCTCTCTCTCTCTCTCTCTCTCTCTCTCTCTCTCTCTCTCTCTCTCTCTCTCTCTGTCTCTCTCTCTCCCTCTCTCTCTCACACACACACACACACACACACACACACACACACACACACACACACACTCACATCAGCTATCTGAGAGAAGGGCAGCCATGTTTTTTTTTGGAGGGTGTGTTTTCTAATAAGACTTAATGGAGGGTCACCAGGACACCTGACCTCGTTTCTCTAACAGGACACCGAACGGCGCAGAGCAGAGCTACTCCCTCACATACACACACACACACACACACACACACACACACCTCTGTTATTCTTTAATTATACCATGTTTGTTTGGAGGAGGAACCACAGGAGGCAGAAGGGACACAAAAATGTTAACGTTGGATAGAAAGCCAGGGACTTCACACTGCTGCTGTTCCTGCCTCCATTTGTTTTTATTGTTATTAACTTCAAAAGAGAGATTAACAGAGAGACTGGTGTGGGAGCGATGCTTTCTGGCTGCTCTAACAGAAGTGAGGACGTAACGGAACTGGGAGATGTTTCAAAGACTTCTATAACAAGTATTTAAATAAATAAGTTGTAACTGTTGACAAATTGATGTGGTATAAGAGGAATAAAACTCCGCTGAGTGTTTGGGATCGGTTTCTTCGCCCGATGTACGGGATGTTAGAGATCTCACCCCGCCATCTTGTTGCAGGTTCCGGACGTGGGAGCCAAAGCACCTTGTTCCAGGGAATGACATCACGGAGTTGGCAGAGAGGATGTGAGAGCAGGTGCAGCGAGAAGCAGGAGGACGACGATGTACGGCTAAAGGGCGTAAACACACTCAAAACCTCAACACACACACACACACACACACCGGTGGGAAAATGGCTCGGCAGCGGGACGTCGGAGAGCCTCTCCTTTAAGATGTCATAAATAGATACAGTATTTTTTTCTAAATTTGTCCTCGGGAAAACATCCTAATTAGAAGCAGCCAAAATATCACACCGAGCTTCTGGGAGGTGTTTCTGTGATCCACCAGACGTGCCATGATATATAAGTCAAAAAAATTTAATTGTCAATTATAATACATTTGTTTTTGTATTAATAAAGAATGTAAAATAAATGAATAAATTATTTTATTATTATTATTATTATTATTATTATTATTATTATTATTATTATTATTTTATAGATAGATTTTTTAAATTGTATTTATTGATTTATTTTTTTATTTATTTACAATTTTACAGATTTTACAACCTTTTATCAGCAACTTGCATTCAAGGCTTACTCATCTTAAATAAACAAATATATCTACAGTGCATCCGGAAAGTATTCCCAGCGCTTCACTTTCTCCACATGTCGTTACGTTACAGATTTATTCCTAAATGGATTAAATTCATTCTTTTCCTCAAAATTCTACAAACAATACCCCATAATGACAACATGAAAGAAATCTGTTTGAAATCTTTGCAAATTTATTAAAAATAAAAAACTAAAAAAGACACATGTACATAAGTATTCAGTCTTTGCCATGACACTCAGCATCTCAGGTGCATCCTGTTTCCACTGATCATCCGTGAGATGTTTCTACAACTCGACTAGAGTCCACCTGTGGTCAATTCAGTTGACTGGACATGATGTGGAAAGGCACACATGTGTCTATATAAGGTCCCACAGTTAACAGTGCATGTCAGAGCACAGACCAAACCATGAAGTCCAAGGAATTGTGTGTAGACCTCCGAGACAGGATTGTATGGAGGCACAGATCTGGGGAAGGGTACAGAAAACTTTCTGCAGCATTGAAGGTCCCAATGAGCACAGTGGCCTCCATCATCCGTAAATGGAAGAAGTTTAGAACCACCAGGACTCTTCCTAGAGCGGGCCGTCCGGCCAAACCAAGCGATCGGGGGAGAAGGACCTTAGTCAGTGAGGTGACCGAGAACCCGATGGTCACTCTGAAAGCTCTCCAGCGTTTCTCTGTGGAGAGAGGAGAACCTTCCAGAAGAACAACCATCTCTGCAGCACTCCACCAATCAGGCCTGTATGGTAGAGTGACCAGACGTAAGCCACTCCTCAGTAAAAGGCACATGACCGCCCACCTGGAGTTTGCCAAAAGGCACCTGAAGAACTCTCAGACCATGAGAAACAAAATTCTCTAGTCTGAGGAAACAAAGATTGAACTCTTTGGCCTGAATGGCAAGCGTCATGTCTGGAGGAAACCAGGCACCGCTCATCACCTGGCCAATACCATCCCTACAGTGAAGCATGGTGGTGGCAGCATCATGCTGTGGGGATGTTTTTCAGCAGCAGGAACTGGGAGACTAGTCAGGATGGAGGGAAAGATGAATGCAGCAATGTACAGAGACGTCCTTGATGAAGACCTGCTCCAGAGCGCTCTGGACCTCAGACTGGGGCGACGGTTCATCTTCCAACAGGACAACGACCCTAAGCACACAGCCAAGATAACAAAGGAGTGGCTACTCTGTGAATGTCCTTGAGCGGACCAGCCAACATCTCTGGAGAGATCTGAAAATGGCTGTGCAGCGACGCTCCCCATCCAACCTGATGGAGCTTGAGAGGTCCTGCAGAGAAGAATGGGAGAAACTGTCCAAAAATAGGTGTGTCAAGCTTGTAGCATCATACTCATAAAGAAGGACTTGAGGCTGTAACTGGTGCCAAAGCTGCTGCAACAAAGTATTGAGCAAAGGCTGTGAATACTTCTGTACATGGGATTTTTTTCATTTTTAATAAATTTGCAAAGATTTCAAACAGATTTCTTTCATGTTGTCATTATGGGGTATTGTCTGTAGAATTTTGAGAAAAAGAAGGAATTTAATCCATTTAGGAATAAAGCTGTAATGTAACAACATGTGGAGAAAGTGAATAATTTCTGGATGCTCTGTAGATATATTCAACAAATCCACGTTAAAGGTCGAAGGTCACGTTTGCAGGATTTGGCTGGGATTTGAACCCCTCACCTTTAGGTGAAAAAATCCAAACCTCCCAGCTTTCAACTGCTCCAGAAACATCTGGAGAACATCAGCACCTACATAAAACAAATAGCAGCTACCGTTTTCCTGGAACCGCAGCCACCGGGCTCGCTGCGTAAAAATAAACGTGAAAAGGTGGAGGAGATCAAGGACAAGGAGCGAGGAGATTAATCTGAAGGCCAAGCTTGAGGATGTGTGTGTATGTGTGTGTGTGCATGTGTGTGTGTGTGTGTGTGTGTGTGTGTGTGTGTGTGATGATACACAAAAGAGCTGTGTGTTCTATCTCTGAACGCATTACGGGAAAAGATGCGGCCTCGATCCAGATCCAAACTTCTGAAAGGAGGTGAAATGTCAGTGCAGGGATTTTACACACACACACACACACACACACACACACACACACACACACACACACACACAATAAGTGCATTGTCACTGCAACGGTTGGCACAGACCCCACTGTATTCTGCAAGTCAGAGCAACCATAATGATACAGTATAGAGAAGGAAAAAACACACACACACACAAACACACACTGACACACATACAGACACACACACACACACTTTGTGTTCAGACTAACACTTTTACACAATCTGAGACTTGAAAAAGACAAACAGGATAAAGTCAGAGGCAGATAAACTTATTATAAAATCCATTATTTGCAAATTTTTGTTAAAGTATTAAAGTAGACCCAAAAACACACACACACACACACACACACACCTCTGAACCCCTGCTTAGGAGGTGTCCTTGGCTGCAGATTGTTTTCACGGTGAATCCCAGAGTCCACCCACATACACCGGACCTGCAGAGACCTTCTGTTCCACCACAACCCCGCCAGAAAAAAACACACACACACACACACACACACACACACATGCATCCTTATACATAAGAACAGTGTCAGATACACACTATCACACAAACTCAACACACAATTATCCGACATGAGCAGATTTGCACTCACACACATACACACACACTCACACACACAAAGCAATGCTCAAACCCATAAAGGAATAAGTGTCATAAAAGATATAATGCATGAGATGTTCGCACGTGCACACACACACACACACACACACACACACTGAAACACCCACAGAAGGCCATAATCAATCTTAAACTGATAAGTGTCATAAAACACATAATGCATTAGATGCTTGCACACACACACACACACACACACACACAGACATACGCATGAAAGCAAACATCGTCATGCATGAGTAGATAATAGGCATACACACACACACACACACACACACACACAGAGATCAGCTACATTTTAATAATTGCAAAGAATCCACGTTTCATTTCTCTCCTTTTTCTCATTTCCACGGTCTTTTATTCTCTCATTTTTTCTTCTTCTCCCATCTCCACTTCCCTCTGTGCACGAGGACAGCGACCGACGGCCTATTCCGACCACAACGACTTCCCAAATAAATGTTCCAGACATGCTGTGTGCTAACACACTCCTGCATGCCCCCCAACACACACACACACACACACACACACGCACGCACGCACGCACACGGCATGGCTCTACCACACTCTGGAAGTGAAAGAGGAACTTTTTTAGGCCCTTTCCTTGGTGGAGGGGCTGTGGTCACTCATGTGAGTTGGGGTAGGGGTGTATGTGCATTTATGCGGGGTGTGTGTGTGTGTGTGTGTGTGTGTGTGTGTGTGCAGGTTAACACTGAGGTTAGTGCTACTAAAGTCATCTGCTCAGTCTGGTTTGGACCGGTTCCATGCGTCACTGAGGCAGTCAGAGCAAGATCTCTCTCTCTCTGTGTGTGTGTGTGTGTGTGTGTGTGTGTGTGTGTGTGTGTGTGGTTTTTGTGTGTGTGTGTGTGTGTGTGTGTGTGTGTGTGTGTGTGTGTGTGTGTGAAAATGTATCTAATGCATTGCTTAATTAATTGCTGATAAGCATGTCTGGTGATGTCTGTAGTTGTTAACTTTTAACACTGATCAAACAAAAGTGATCAGTGATTGGACATCAGGAAAAAAGTGATCAGTGATTGGACATCAGGACAAAGTGATCAGTGATTGGACATCAGGAACAAAGTGATCAGTGATTGGACATCAGGAACAAAGCGATCAGTGATTGGACATCAGGAAAAAAGCGATCAGTGATTGGACATCAGGACAAAGTGATCAGTGATTGGACATCAGGAACAAAGCGATCAGTGATTGGACATCAGGACAAAGTGATCAGTGATTGGACATCAGGACAAAGTGATCAGTGATTGGACATCAGGAAAAAAGCGATCAGTGATTGGACATCAGGACAAAGTGATCAGTGATTGGACATCAGGACAAAGTGATCAGTGATTGGACATCAGGACAAAGTGATCAGTGATTGGACATCAGGAACAAAGCGATCAGTGATTGGACATCAGGACAAAGTGATCAGTGATTGGACATCAGGACAAAGTGATCAGTGATTGGACATCAGGAACGAAGCGATCAGTGATTGGACATCAGGACAAAGTGATCAGTGATTGGACATCAGGACAAAGTGATCAGTGATTGGACATCAGGAACAAAGCGATCAGTGATTGGACATCAGGACAAAGTGATCAGTGATTGGACATCAGGAACAAAGCGATCAGTGATTGGACATCAGGAACAAAGCGATCAGTGATTGGACATCAGGAACAAAGTGATCAGTGATTGGACATCAGGAACAAAGCAATCAGTGATTGGACATCAGGAACAAAGCGATCAGTGATTGGACATCAGGACAAAGTGATCAGTGATTGGACATCAGGAACAAAGCGATCAGTGATTGGACATCAGGACAAAGTGATCAGTGATTGGACATCAGGAACAAAGCGATCAGTGATTGGACATCAGGAAAAAAGCATCAGTCATTGGCCTCAGGACAAAGTGATCAGTGATTGGACATCGGACAAAGTCAATTTTAGTGATTGACATCAGGGACAAAGTCTATCAGTGATTGGACA
>JAUCMX010000017.1:22824142-22852494 GCA_033459395.1 Hemibagrus guttatus
AACACGTGGGAGGGGGATAAAATATAAATAAAACTGTGGCAGGGGGCTAAAATGTTCATAAACATGTGGGAGGGGCCTACAATATTAATAAATGTGTCGGAGGGAGATAAAATATTCATAATCATGTGGGAGGGGCCTAAATGTTCATAACCATGTTAGAGGTGCCTAAAATATTCATAAACATGTGGGAGGGGCCTAAAATGTACATAATCATGTGAGTGTGGCCTACGATATTGATAAAAGTGTGGGAGGGGGCTAAAATATTCATATACCTGTGGGAGGGGGCTAAAATGTTCATAACCATGTGGGAGGGGCCTAAAATATAAATAAACATGTGGGGGGGGGTCTGAAATATTTATGTACATGTGGGAGGAGTCTAAAATTTTTATAAACAGGTGGGAGGGGCTGAAATATTTATATACATGTGAAAGGAGTCTAAAATATTCATGTAAATGTGGGAGGGGCCTAAAATATTAATATAAACAAAAGAAAAAAATGTGCTAATTTTTCTGTGTCATTGTCTACCTGAAAAATCTCTCGCTAATCTGCAGTTAGCATGGAATTGGCAAGAAACGGCTTTTTTTATTTTGACTTGTTAGGAGGTTTTTTTTATCACATCATCCCTCAGTTGTCAGAGCCGCTTTAGTTCCACAAACCCGTTGTGTTTATTACCATACAATTCATACAAAATCAGGCTAACTTGGAGAGGCTAGAGTTCTGCTTGAGATCAGGCGTTTTTCCCTCACTGCTTTTATCCTGTCTCTTTTTCTCGCTCCAGCTCTCTTTTTCTTGGCGTCTGCAGGAGAAGGAGCAGTGTTAGCGTTAGCAGCACAGCAGGTCGTCAGTGTAGCTAATGACGGGGATCAGGGAGAGGCAGAGGCAGTAAAAAGGCAGTTGATGAGGACTCCCACTGACACTCGGCTAATAATCCTCCTCCCTGTCTCTCAGCCTCGAGCCTTTCCTTCCTTCCTTCCTTCCTTCCTTCCTTCCTTCCATCTGGAGCCGAGCGTCACTACGCTAAAGCTGTCCACCCCGAGTGCACTTCTCAGAATAATGACGTCTTCAGAACAAGCATGCTAACCGATATCTGCATGGCTTAGCATTAAAAACATGTTAGGAACTAGCCATAGCAGTTGAACCTGAGGAGTTCATGATATCAATCATCATCTCTTCTACATAAAACAGAAAACATTGAAGAAGCCACGGTGCTGATCTTTAGAGTCTACACAGAGCAGAGTTAGCTAGGCTTTGAAAATATTAGAGCTAAAAACATGTAAAATTAGCAGCTAGTTTGTTTGTTAGTCCCGCTAGACTGTCAAACTGAACTCATGTGATTGGTGATTGATTTTGTGAAAACAGAGCAGTTAGGTGAACGTTAATAAGCTAGCAACGGAATTCAACTTTATTCTGTGACATTGTAATATTTCTTATTAGCATTTCACTATGTGATCATTTATTTATTTATTTATCTATCTATCTATCTATCTATCTATCTATCTATCTATCTATCTATCTATCTATCTCAAATTGAAAAATGAGACATTGGCCATTTGTCATATTTCTGTTGGAACACTTCCAAAACTCTTAGCTTTTGTGTAGCAATAGAATTCCTTTTACGCAATAATAATAATAATAATAATAATAATAATAATAATAATAATAATAATAATAATAGTAATTGCATTTTAATTTGAAGTCTATATCCATGAAAAAATCTAAATCTATAAAGAATTCTAAAAAAATCTAAAAAATAATTCTATAAAATTCTAAAAAGTTCTTTCAAATTCTATTTTGTGTATTCAAAAGAAATTGCAATAAGAGTATAAATAAACAAGAGAAAGTAGAAAATAAAATAAAATAAAATAAAATTATTTTGCACATATTAGAAAGCTAAAGTCAATATTAAAATTTGACATTAAACCAAATATAAGATTATTAAAACTTTCTTTATTTCATTTTTTTGTACTTTTTTTTTTTTACTGTTTTTAAATAGAATTGATAGAAATAATGGAATAGAATAATAGAAATAGTTCTACTGTCAGATTATGTTGCAACATAATCTAATAATTTAGATTATTTAACATCACCATCAGATAATTTGAAACCCTTACTGCACTTTTTTTTTAAATCTTATTTTAGACATTTAGAGATGGAAGTTAATAAATACATAAATAAATAAATAAATAAATAAATAAATAAATAAATAAATAAATAAACCATTTAATAAAGTATGAATAAAGAATGAAATAAATAAATAAATAATGAAATAAATATATAAATAAATAAAAACATCAAATAAAGAATTAAATAGATTATGTATAAAGAATTAAATAACAAAATAAAAAAATCAAATAAGTAAATAAATAAATACATACATACATACATACATACATACATACATACATACATAAATAAATAAATAAATAAATAAATAAAAGAACATAATGAGATGCATTGCAACGGTTCCATATGGATCAGACCTTAAAGGATTGATTAGATCATTTGAAACCCTTACTGCACTTAAAAAAAAATACTTATTTTAGAGATTTAGAAATGGAAATAATAAATAAATAAATAAATAAATAAATAAATGAATGAATGAATGAATGAATGAATGAATGAATGAATGAATGAATAAATCAATCAAATAAATCAAATAAATCAAATAAAGAATTAAATAGATTATGTATAAAGAATTAAATAACTAAATAAACTAAAACATCAAATAAATAAATAAATAAATAAATAAATAAATAAACATGATGAACTGCATTGCAACAGGACTGTATGGATCAGACCTTGAAGGATAATATATAACAAATAATAAATAAATACTGAATAAAGAACTAACTAAATAAATAAAACTTCAAATATAAAAAAATTGTCATAAATAAAGAATTAATTAAATAAAAAATAAAAAACATTTACAAATAGGTTTGGGCGGAGCGTCTGCTCATCACCGAGAATCCATCAGTGCAGCATTATTAAAAACTAATGAGCGTCTGCTGTGTAGAAGATCTAAACCAAGCAGAAAGATTCTTCTTATTCTTCTTCATCTGACTCACACACTCTTATTTTAGCAGCGATTATTCTCGCACACACTAGCTGTCAATCATATGGATATTACATCATTATGCTTTTCATCACTGCTGGGAATAAGAGGCATGTGGTATGAGATCACGTTGTTCATAACCTCAGAAACCAAGATTTTCCATTGAGTGTAAAGAAGCAGATCAGTAGAAAAATTTCACACCTCAGAACTTAAAGTGTTTTATTAGCAAAGACGTCTTTTCACACTCGCTGATCCTGATCCCAGAACTTTAGTGCTGAATAAGCTGTGTTTATGTTTCCCTGGTTTAAAAAGAGAGAGTGTGTCTGTGTGTGTGTGTGTGTGTGTGTGTGTGTGTGTGTGTCCATGCACTTATGCTAGTCAACTTTTTATTTTATTTTATTTTAGCTAGCTACTAGCTGAAGTGCATTAACTAGCGACATCAGTTACCTCCAATCAAGCAATAGAGCAGGTTTTTACTATGAAATTATTAACGACAGCTTCAAGCATCAAGAAATCAGATTTTATACAACATCAGATGACAAGCTAGTGGATTTATATATATATATATATATATTTAGATGTTTCCCCTTGTGTCTACTGTTAAAATCAGTGCCACTATTCTGAATGATGTGAGGATTTGTGATCATTCACAGGTTTTACGAGATCATTAGTGAGATCAGACTCTGGATGTTCAAGATGCTGATGAGACTCCAGTTCATCCCAAAGGTGTTCAGTGGGGTTGAGTCAGAGTCAGTGCTCTGTGCAGGACACTCCAGATCTTCACTCCATCCTTCACTTCCACACTATGGAGCTTGCTTTGCTCCATTGTCATGTTGGACTCAACTTCTGAGAAGAGAAACTGTAACTCTGCAGCAATTTTGTGGCAACAATTTCCAGGAAAAACCACATTTCTGGCCACACACATCATCTGATGTACAGATATTACTTACAGCTTCTCCTCATTCCGGCATTTCTTTGTTGCAGCATCGTGTATCTCATTATAGAAATTGTTCTATGCATCACTACATTTACTTCACCTTTTTACTGGAAACTTAATTCCAATTATTTGTTTTGGTTTGAGGGGGGCACGGTGGCTTAGTGGTTAGCACATTTGCCTCACACCTCCAGGGTTGGGGGTTCAATTCCCACCTTCGCCGTGTGTGTGGAGTTTGCATGTTCTCCCCGTGCCTCGGGGGTTTCCTCCGGGTACTCCGGTTTCCTCTAAAGACATGCATTGTAGGTTGATTGGCATCTGTAAATTGTGTGAATGAATGAGAGTGTGTGTGCCCTGTGATGGGTTGGCACTCTGTCCAGGGTGTATCCTGCCTTGATGCCCAATGATGCCTGAGATAGGCACAGGCTCCCCGTGACCCGAGAATAGTTCGGATAAGCGGCAGACAATCAATGAATGAATGAATGAATGAATGAATGAATGAATGAATGTTTTGGTTTGCTGTTTGAAGTAACCCAATCTGGCAACCCATCCATTAAACCACTGTGTCTGAAGCTCCTGTAATGAGAATGGATTCATGCAGCAACATCTAGAAAGACCAGCAAAGCAACAGACATTGCAACTTTTTGACCATACGGCTTTTTAATCCGTTTATTTCCGCTTCTGTGTGGGAGATTTACAAAAACGCTGTTCTTGTGGATAAGAATTATTTTGCAAAAAACAGAGGTACAAGCTACATGTTAAACAATGGACGTTAAGCTTGTGGGCGGAGATTAAAACATTCTCACAGCAATCATTTTGAAAATAGCTAACCAGGTTGCTAGAAAAGCCACAAACCCTGACTTCACCCTGCAACCTGCTAAGCTTTTTGCAACTTTTTGAAAAATGTTATCAATCGTAGATCATCGAAAAGCATCGAAGGTATAAATTGTTATTTTTATTTATTCTATGCTAGCTCCTCACTTTCTGTTATTAAAGCATTGTAGCTCTTGATTTTCTTGCAGAGCAAATACTTGTGACACATGTCCAGATCGCTTTCGTGGTACGTGACATCTATCCGTTAGCATGAGAACGTCCAATAAACCTACGAATACGAATAAATGCAGAACAATTTTGAACACCACTATTAGCATCGGAGTGTGCGTAACAATAACCACACGTTTTATCATTTTTATTTACTACCAAATTATCCTTGCTAAATGGTTTGAAATCATTAAAAAATAATCCAACGATGCACGAAACAAATCACTCGCTGAGCGTATTTTTAAAACCTTCAGCATGAGCAACATGCGTGATTTCAACACGTCATCGTCACCAAGTTACAGGGAAAGCTGTCTAAATCCGTTCATGTGACCCGTCTAAAAATATTGCTGTGATACGTTTTTTCCAGCTTGACACAATTTTTGCCTATTCTAAACACACACACACACACACACACACACACACTTTAGCTGTGTCACGGTAAGACCATATACATTCCCTAGAAGATAAGTGCTGAGTCAAAGGTGTATAAAAGCGCTACGGTCACATTGCTGCCGAAACTCAGCTTTACAGGAAATATGCCCTTGTTTTCCCCCCTGTTAGTTTCTTTTTGTCACACACACACAACTTTAGTAGGAAGTTCATTTTGAGCAGAGGTCAAAAAATTTACACTCAACAATAAAATCATACACTGTCTACTTCGGCGAGGACGTGACGACTAATTTGTAGCGTTTTGGTAAATGGACTCTAGCATTATTGACACTTGGTCATGTGACTCATTAAGCTACTGGAGGATAAGAGGATGTGGTTAAAGTGTTGGGCTACTGATCAGAGGGTTGTGAGTTTGAATCCCAGGTCCACCAAGATGCCACTGCTGGGCCCCTGAGCAAGACCCTTAATGCTCAGTTCCATAAAATGAGATAAAAGTTTCTATGGATAAAGGCTTTGGCCCAATGACAGAAATGTAAATATTCCAAGTTTTTTTTTTTTACCTAAATAAACATATAATGTGTGCCTTGCAAACAATACATGTCTCCTTCAGCATCTGGAGGTTATGTGCCATTTTAACATTCATATCTAAGTTATTTATAAGCATTTTTTTTTTACATAATAGAAACTTCAAGCAGTTAATCTAGCCATGGGGGTCACAGTCCAGTGACTTCTGTGCCGGTCCCAAGCCCGGATAAATAGAGAGGGTTGCGTCAGGAAGGGCATCCGGTGTAAAACATTGCCAAATTCAACCATGCGAATCGTCAGTACGAATTTCATACCGGATCGGTCGAGGCCCGGGTTAACAACTACCGCCATCGGCGCCGTTGACCTACAGGGCGCCGGTGGAAATTGGGCTACTGTTGGTGGAAGAAGTAGAGGAGGGAGGAGAGTGCGCAGACAGAGAGAGAAGAGGAAAGGTAAGAGTGTAGGACTAAGAATAGGAACTCTGAATGTTGGTACTATGACAGGGAAAGGTAGAGAGCTGGCTGATATGATGGAGAGAAGGAAGGTGGATATACTGTGTGTACAGGAGACCAGGTGGAAGGGTAGCAAGGCTCGTAGTATAGGAGCAGGATTCAAGCTGTTTTATTATGGTGTGGATAGTAAGAGAAATGGGGTAGGTGTGGTCCTGAAGGAGGAGTTTGTGAGGAATGTTCTGGAGGTGAAGAGAGTGTCAGACAGGGTGATGAGTCTGAAGTTAGAGATTGAAGGGGTGATGTTGAATGTTGTTAGTGGTTATGCCCCACAGGTAGGTTGTGAGTTAGAGGAGAAAGAGAGATTCTGGAGTGAATTAGATGAGGTGATGGAGAGTATTCCCACGGGTGAGAGAGTGGTGATAGGAGCGGATTTTAATGGTCATGTTGGTGAGGGGAACAGAGGTGATGAAGAGGTGATGGGCAAGTTTGGAGTTAAGGAAAGGAACCTTGAAGGACAGATGGTAGTGGACTTTGCTAAGAGGATGGACATGGCTTTGGTTAACACTTATTTGCAGAAGAGGGAGGAGCATAGAGTGACTTACAAGAGTGGAGGTAGGAGAACACAGGTAGACTACATCCTATGTAGAAGAGGCAATCTGAAAGAGATTAGTGACTGTAAAGTGGTAGTGGGAGAGAGTGTAGCCAGACAGCATAGGATGGTGGTGTGTAGGATGACTTTGATGGTCTGTAAGAAGAAGAGGTCAAAGATAGAGAAGAAAACCAAGTGGTGGAAGCTGAAAAAGGAGGAATGTTGTGAGGAATTTAGACAGAAGTTGAGGCAGGCTCTGGGTGGTCAGGTAGTGCTGCCAGATGACTGGGAAACTACAGCAGAAGTGATCAGGGAGACAGGGAGAAAGGTGCTGGGTGTGTCATCTGGAAGGAGGAAAGAAGATAAGGAGACTTGGTGGTGGAATGAGGAAGTTCAGGATAGTGTCCAGAGGAAGAGGTTAGCCAAGAAGAAGTGGGACATGGACAGGACTGAAGAGAATAGACAGTAATACAAGGAGTTACAGCACAGCGTGAAGAGGAAGGTGTCTAAGGCCAAGCAGAAGGCATATGACGAGTTGTACACTAGGTTAGACACTAGAGAAGGAGAGAAGGACTTGTACAGGTTAGCTAGGCAGAGGGATCGAGATGGGAAGGATGTGCAGTAAGTTAGAGTTATTAAGGATAGAGATGGAAGGGTGCTCACAAGTGAGGAGAGTGTACAGAGGAGATGGAAGGAGTACTTTGAGGAGCTGATGAATGAGGAAAATGAGAGGGAAAAAAGAGTAGAAGGGGTGAACTCTGTGGAACAGAAAGTAGATAAGATTAGAAAGGATGAAGTCAGGAAGGCTTTGAAGAAGATGAAAAGTGGAAAGGCAGTTGGTCCTGACGACATCCCGGTGGAGGTCTGGAAGTGTCTGGGAGAGGCAGCAGTGGAATTTTTAGCTAGTTTGTTCAACAGGGTTTTAGAGAGTGAGAGGATGCCTGAGGAATGGAGAAGAAGTGTGTTAGTGCCGATTACAATGAAGCTATGGGAAAGAGTAGTGGAAGCTAGGTTAAGGAAGGTAGTGGAAATTTGTGAGCAGCAGTATGGCTTCATGCCCAGAAAGAGCACAACTGATGCAATTTCTGCTCTGAGAATTTTGATGGAGAAGTATAGGGATGGTCAGAGGGAGTTGCACTGTGTGTTTGTAGACTTGGAGAAAGCGTATGACAGGGTGCCAAGAGAAGAGCTGTGGTACTGTATGAGGAAGTCAGGAGTAGCAGAGAAGTATGTCAGAGTGGTGCAGGACATGTATGAGAGGAGCAGGACAGTGGTGAGGTGTGCTGTAGGTCAGACAGAGGAGTTCAAAGTGGAGGTGGGACTGCATCAGGGATCGGCTCTGAGCCCCTTCCTGTTTGCTATGGTGATGGACCAGTTGTCAGAGGAGGTCAGACAGGAGTCTCTTTGGACAATGATGTTTGCAGATGACATTGTGATCTGTAGTGAGAGCAGGGAGCAGGTGGAGGAAAACCTGGAGAGGTGGAGGTTTGCGCTGGAGAGAAGAGGAATGAAAGTCAGTGGTAGTAAGACTGAGTACATGTGTGTGAATGAAAGGGAGGGAAGTGGAACAGTAAGGTTACAGGGTGAAGAGGTGAAGAAGGTACAGGAGTTTAAGTACTTGGGGTCAACAGTCCAGAGTAATGGAGAGTGTGGGAAAGAGGTAAAGAAGCGAGTGCAGGCAGGTTGGAATGGGTGGAGAAAGGTGTGGGGAGTTCTGTGTGAGAGGAAAATATCAGCGAGAATCAAGGGGAAGGTGTACAGGACAGTGGTGAGACCGGCCATGCTGTATGGTTTAGAGACAGTGTCACTGAGGAAGAGACAGGAGTCAGAGCTAGAGGTAGCAGAGCTGAAGATGTTGAGGTTCTCTTTGGGAGTGACAAGATTGGACAGGATTAGGAACGAGTACATCAGAGGGACAGCTCATGTTGGATGTTTGGGGGACAAAGTTAGGGAGACCAGATTAAGATGGTTTGGACATGTTCAGAGGAGGGAGAGTGAGTATATTGGTAGGAGAATGTTGGACATGGAGCTGCCAGGCAGGAGGCAAAGAGGAAGGCCAAAGAGGAGGTATATGGATGGAATTAATGAGGATATGAAGCTAGTGGGTGCAAGTGTTGAGGATGCAGAAGATAGGGATAGGTGGAGAGAGATGATTCACTGTGGCGACCCCTGAAGGGAAAAGCCGTTCAAGCAGAACTTCAAGCAGTTCTCGGGGGAGGGGCATACACATTCTCTCTCCTGTCAATCACAGTGACACTAACCAATCAGAGGCCTCTGTGAGCTTGAGTATGTGGAAGACGACAGAATGCACTTTCCTTTGTGAGTGTGTGTGTATGTGTTTGTGTGTGTGTGTGTGTGTGTGTGTGTGTGTGTGTGTGTTATGCTGCTTTAATAAACAGAAAATTAAAAACATTTTTAAAAGAATTTTACACCAACAGTGTTAAAATCCCATAATGAACTGTTATTCTAAATCTAAACAATTTTTTTTTTAGGAAAACATAAGTGAAAAATAATTAACATTTTTACACATTTTATTTATAGTTTTATTGTTTTGTTGATAGAATTGACAGAAACTTCAAGTGTAAAAACAGAATTTATGAGAGAAAATTTAAATCTATGTGTGTAACACTGTTCTATTAAATTAATAAAATAAACTTCTGTTGGGATCTTTAGGGTGTCTGTGGAATTTTATTTTATTATTTTATTTTTATCATCTTTTTACGGCAATTATTTTGAAGCTTCTAATAAAATAATAATAATAATAATAATAATAATAATAATAATAATAATAATAATAATAATAATAATAATAATAATAAAATAAAACCAAATTATAATAAAATAAAATAAAATAAAATAAAATAAAGTAAAATAAAATAAAATAAAATAAAATAAAATAAAATAAAATGCTTTACTGAACTGACAAAGCAGAAATCTTTAACATTTGTAAATGATTGTTATAGCTGACTGGTTCTGCACACACACACACACATACACACACACACACACACACACACGGTTTTACTCCCCCATTTTCTTTCCATGAAGAGTGGATAATCAGGAGTGTGGTGTAATTAGGGCATGCTTGTTATTTTAAGGTTTAGGGAACACAGTAATTACGCTCGCTCACTTTCACTCCCAGAAGGAGACGGAGGGAGGGACGGAGAGATGAAGAGGCGCTGATTGGAGGCGTTTTCATCTTAAAGCAAATATATATATTTAAATGTACATACGTTGCATCATGGCAGTTGCTACCTTACGACTGCATTAACTTATCCCTCATAAACACTTGTGCAAACTTGTTTAAGAAAAACACAGCTCTTTTTCACTCCTTAGGAAAACTCTGTCTCAAAAACTTTTGGATTATTCGATAAAATAAACATTCGGTCATACAGTAAATACCGAAACATCTCTGCTTGCACACGGAATTTATATCGAAACCAGAGATTTATATTGACGTTGGATAGTAACCACTCCTTCAACAAGGGTTAGGTTGTTTTTTTTTAAAAAAAAGTGTAAATATTGTGGAAGGTGTCTCCAGTGTTTATGTCTCCAGTGTTTATTAAGAGATATGACGTGACATGGCGTGATTGTGACAGGTGGGCGGGGCTTAAAGCGTTCTCCAATGTTTCAGCTACTGCAGTAGTCGTCACAAGTGGATAAAAACTAAACAGGAAAATATCAGAAATATCATCACATGCCATGGTGTGATGATGAAGTGGGCGGAGCTTTGAGTTTTCACAAAGTGGGAGGGGCTTAGATGCACATAATGCAAGTGGAAAAAGCTCAACATGACATGCTTGTTTGCATGGTTTTGTCCACTCGTGAGCTAAACGTTGGCTAATCGGAGATCTATGGCATGACGTGATCGTGAAGTGGGCGGAGCTTACACAATTTTAGATAACGTGGTGCTCACCCGTGGACAAAGACTCAGCAGAAAAATGTTGGACGCCGCCGCATGAGCCGAAAGTTGGCAGCTTTTCAGAAATACACTGTATGACGTGATGTAATTATAAAGTGGGCGGAGCTTAAAGCATTCTACTGACATGCTAAATATAAGATAATGCAGTGGTCAGATGTGGTATTTCCTAGAGCTAAAAATCACAAACTGACTAGCACTGACATGATAAATAATCCACTGTAGCTCTATAACACACACACACACACACACACACACACACACACACAAAGCCACTTTCCCTCATGTTCCTAGAAACCCAAACTCGTCCCCACCGCAGCCCTCAACTTTCTTTCCAACACGGTTTTGACAGTTAGCATTCTAAGAAGCTAATTACATCCTACAAACTCTCCTCCTCCTACACACACACACTCTCACTCTCACTCTTCGCTGCTTGTAAAGTTATACTTGACCTGGTTTGAGGTAGAAGACTGAGATCCAGATTTGCATTTCAAGAAAAAAGTCTTCTTTAAAATGCTAACATGGCTAACAATGACTAAAATTCCTCAGAAACTAGCTAGCATAAAGCTAATGCTACAACTAAAATCCATCAGAAACTGGCTAGTATGAGGCTGATGCTGATGTTAATATGTTTATGCTAACTGATTAGCCATAGTCAATTTCATTTGTTGTTAGCTGTTTTATGCTAATGTTTTCATGTTGTCTCATTATTAATAGTTGCTAGCTTCATGCTAACATATTCATGCTAGCTGGCTATTTATTGTCATTTATTTATTTGGTATTAGCATTAGCATTTCAGGCTGAAAGGTTGTATTAGTGCCTAGAGTGTTGTTCCAACATTCTTTTTAATGCTCAGCTAGCATCATGTTAACATGTAATTATGCCAGTTTGCTACCATTTATATTTAAAAATGTTAGCATTTAGTTGTAGTGTTTCCATTGTACCATGTCAGCATGATGCTAAATTGCTCATGCTAATATAATTAGATTTCATTTCATTCAGTTCAAAATATATTTTCTTCACTGTTCTTTTATGTCTAGTTGGCATGATGCTAACGTGTTCACCCTAGCTAATCATTCCTCTTTAGCTTCATTCATTGTTTGTCATATTAGCATTAGCAAAGTTAGCAAAGTTTTGCTTTGCATTAAATTTACAAGTAGTTTTCTGCTCATATTTTAACAGTTGTAGCTAAGCTAACAGAACCAATGTAACACTCACAGTGCCCACTTAGCATGATGCTAATGTGTTTATGCTAGCTGATCATTTCGGTTTAATTCCATTCATGGAAATGTGTTGTGTTAGCATGTTTATTAAAACGTTAAATTTACTCTTAAGGCATTAAATTAACAGCTAAAGCTAAAGTCCAAAGTTTCAGTGTCTTCTTCAGTGCTAACTTGTATGTGGCTAACATGTTGCTAACATGCTCATGCTAGCTAATCATTCTTATTTAGCTTAGTTCATTGTTTATCACATTAGCATTAGCAAATTTAGCCAAGTGGAGTATTACATTTATTTGTTTATGCTAGCTGATCATTTCTGTTTAATTCCATTCATTAATTGTTGTATCATTTTTATTAAAATGAACTTGCTGAATTAAGTCCGGAGTTTCAGTGTCTTCTTCAGTGTTCACTTGTATGTGGTTAGCATGTTGCTAATGTGCTCATGCTAGCTAATCATTCTTATTTAGCCCGTGTTAGGATTTTTCACAGTATAAATAAATTTAAATAACTCATATGTTAGTGATAATATTTACAGCATTGTGTTATCTGTTAGTGTTTTTCTATGCCTGGTTGGCTTGTTGCTAATGTGATCCTGTTCACTGTTTAGCATTCTTAAATAAACGTTTGTATCCAGTTAGCACAAAGGCAGAGGCTAATCAGCTCACTGTGGGTTTCTTTCTTAGCCTTTCTTCTGGTTCACATTGTTTTTGGATGAAGTATTGCCTGAAGGTCAAGCATTTTAGCCAGAACATAATTACAGGGAAGGATTCAGACAGCACACGTATCGCCAGCCTCCAGACTCCATGTCGGCCATCATGCTCGGTTTGCCATCGGGTCAGCCATCGGTCATACACTCATCCCGAGGTCAGACACAGAGACTCGTAGGCTGCTCCTAGAAAAACTCTGGAGGAAATTAAACAAACAGCTCGGGGGGAAAAGATGAAGCTAAAAAAAAACACAAACGCTCGCACAGGTTTGTTATGTTAGCGCTAATTTCCATTTAATGCTAATAAAGAGCCTTTTTACTAGTTTATTTATATAAGCATAAGAATAAAGTCTTCATGCTAAGCTTTTATGCTAAGTAACCAAAATGCTGAGCTGAACATTCGGTAAAGTTCATAGATTTAAGTTAGCATTTTGTAAAGCTGGTTTAACTGAATGAACATGAACCAGTCAGGATTGCATGAACTCTTCGATTTAGGAAGTAAAAACTCCTGGTTCCTACGAGCACAGGTCACCGAGCACTCTGATGCAAT
This sequence comes from Hemibagrus guttatus, assembly GCA_033459395.1. NCBI lineage: Eukaryota > Metazoa > Chordata > Actinopteri > Siluriformes > Bagridae > Hemibagrus > Hemibagrus guttatus. The sequence goes on from JAUCMX010000017.1 coordinate 22,837,521, forward strand.
CAGACTTTTTTTAAATCTCTTACAACACACAACTAAAGCTAAAAAAAAATAATAATAACCATAGAGCTAATCAGCATTTAAATAGAGAGCTGTGAATTTTTTTTTTTTATCTTTCTTTTTCAGAAAAATCAAACAAATCCTTAAACTGCTGGAACTTTTGCTCAGAATGAGATTGGGAAAGATTTCTTTTCCACTGCGGTCGAGATAAAGCAAACATTCGCCTTTCAGTGTGTGTTTTTTTCCCTCACCAGGCTTCTTTTCTCGGACAGAGGGTCGCTAGCATAAACATTGCTTAGCCTTGGGTCTTCTCCATCGCAAACAAGAATATCTCTCTCGCTCTATCTCTCTCTATGTCTCTCGACCACTAACAGAGGAAGGAAGACGCTGATTGGAGGCCATTAAAGAAGACGATGTAGAGAATGATGTCATGCTTGTCAGTGTGTGCTGCTGTGGTTTGTTAGCATGCTAAACTCTTGGACTGTCTGTTTACATGCTGTAGAGTCAACATTTGCAGTGTGTGCATGTGTATGCCTAAATAAAGCTCTTGCTAACACACTCCTGAAATATGATACTGAAAAAATCGGATGGGGATAGAGTGAACTCAACAATGTCATGCTAATCAAAGTGGACAAAACACAGCAATCAGAGCCAGTAATACACAGACAGACACACACACACACACACACACACACACACACACACACACACACACACACACACACACAGGAGGACCACTGGTGTGGTTGGTGACAATGGTGTTGGGGGTGGGTACTGTGGTCTGATTGGTTACAGTGGTGTTGGGGGTTAATACTGTGGTGTGGTTGGTTACAGTGGTGTTGGGGGTGGATATTGCAGTCTGGTTTATTACAGTGGTCTTGGGGGTAGGTACTGTGGTGTGGTTGGTTACAATGGTGTTGGGGGTGGGTACTGTGTTCTGATTGGTTCCAGTGATGTTGGAGATGAGTACTATTGTGTGGTTGGTCACAGTGGTGTTAGGGGTGGGTACTGTGGTCTAAATGGTCACAGTGGTGTTTGGGGTAGGTTCTGTGATGTTGGTTACAGTGGTGTTGGGGGTGGGTTCTGTGATGTGGTTGGTTACAGTGGTGTTGGGGGTGGGTTCTGTGGTGTGGTTGGTTAGAGTGTTATTGGGGGTGGGTTCTGTGGTGTGGTTGGTTAGAGTGTTATTGGGGGTGGGTTCTGTGGTGTGGTTGGTTAGAGTGTTATTGGGGGTGGGTTCTGTGGTGTGGTTGGTTACAGTGGCGTTGGGGGTGGGTTCTGTGGTGTGGTTGGTTAGAGTGTTATTGGGGGTGGGTTCTGTGGTGTGGTTGGTTACAGTGGCATCGGGGGTGGGTTCTGTGGTGTGGTTGGTTAGCGTGTTGTAGTCTCACAATCCAGACTTGTACTTGCACTAGAGAGTCTAGTACATTTTTGTCAGTGAACATAGCCAAGGCCCGTCCTGACAGTACAGACAGTACAGATGACCTAAGATCCTGAAGCTTTTGACCAGAAGTGTACAGATATCAGATTGGGGTGGAGCACCTGAGGTATCTGTGTGTGTGTGTGTGTGTGTGTGTGTGTGTGTGTGTGTTGTTCATACAGTACTCTTGTGTGTTCTTGTGTGAAATGAAGCTTTGGGCTTGTTCTGAGGGGTAAATTAGAAGCAGGCTGCGGAGGAGGGCGGAAGTGAGCTCTCAGCCTTCCACACACACACACACACACACACACACACACACACACAGAGGGCACAGCCCAGCTCCTTCTGTGCCCCAGCCAAAGCCCTGCGGTTTCACCAGCTTGGCCGTCCTCACACACGTCGCTACACGAATGTGTATAAGAGACACTGACGCTTCTCTCTTAAGGAGTTTAATAAAGTCTGATTCTGAGAAGCCAAAAACTGCTGCCTCTTTTATATGGAGCTTATTAATCGAGTCTTAAAGGTACATTTACAAGAGTAGACAGTGAGATGCTAAGGTTTCTCAGAACTAGCTGATTTTCCTGAAGTCACATGTCACATTCCTTGTGTAAAAATAAGACTCAATGTTGTCACAATATTTCTAGTATAATAGTATAATTTATGTGCTATATATGATTTATGTGAGTTATAACTGAAAAATACACCAAATGAGCCCAATAAAACAGGAGATGAGCCAACAATATATTTTAATATATCTAGATCCACTATTCTCCTTGTCTCACTTGTGAAAGCTCTGCCCCTTCTCACTGTCTCACTTGTGTAAGTCCTGCCCCTTTCCCCTGTCTCATATGTAGAAGTCAAGCCCCTTCACCTCTTGTGGAAGTCCCGTCCCTTCTCCCTGTCACAAATGTGGAAGTCCTGCCCCTTCTCCCTGTCTCACTTGTGGAAGTCTCACCCCTTCTCTCTGTCTCACTTGTGGAAGTCTCACCCCTTCTCCCTGTCTCACTTGTGGAAGTCTCACCCCTTCTCTCTGTCTCACTTGTGGAAGTCTCACCCCTTCTCTCTGTCTCACTTGTGGAAGTCTCACCCCTTCTCTCTGTCTCACTTGTGGAAGTCTCACCCCTTCTCTCTGTCTCACTTGTGGAAGTCTCACCCCTTCTCTCTGTCTCACTTGTAGAAGTCTCACCCCTTCTCTCTGTCTCACTTGTGGAAGTCTCACCCCTTCTCTCTGTCTCACTTGTGGAAGTCTCACCCCTTCTCTCTGTCTCACTTGTGGAAGCCCCATCCCTTTCACGTCTCACAATTTTAATCCTTGAATTAATAGCCATAGATTATGTAGGCCATTCTCCATACAAGTCCCTGTGAATGAGCAACGAGGTGTTACCATAGAACATGTTAGCATATACTGTAGCATGAGCTTTAAAGGTGATTTAAGGGCATAGAGCATAGAAATGACTTCAACACTTTAAACAGGAGCTACATATTGTGTGAAATTAGCTTTAAAAACAAGAGTGCTGTGTATGTCACCGTTTCCACATCTTTAGGTTGTGTGTGTGTTTGTGTGTGTGTTTTTTTTCTTGAATTATCCAACCCCAATAAAAAAGGTAACAACAGACTGGTGCTGTTCTAAGCTTCACCTTGTGCAATAGGGAGTTAAAGGGGAATGTGCTTAGCTGTGCCTCCTAAGCAAAATCCCCAAATAACCACAGCTGAGTGTCGTCTGGAGGCCTCATGGAGCTCTCAATGCATATCTTTAATGCACACAAACACACACACACACACAGTGAGGTATCGATCTCTGTTGTGGCCCACACTTGAACCTTGATCTCTGTTTGATAGGAGCAATAGAATTCTCCATCATCAAACTCAATTTTTTTGAACTTTAACTAAAATGTAAACGAGGACGTAGCCGCAGTGTGCCAGAAGGATGCCGCGGATATGACACAAGTGTCACAGATTGAGAGATTTTCAGTGTTTTATTCTGTGTTTGCTTATGAGGCAAGATACAAACACAAGCAAATTGGTTTAGATTTCAGCATCTATAGAGGAGAAACGATTTAAGAGGTAAAGAAGCGAGTGCAGGCAGGTTGGAATGGGTGGAGAAAGGTGTGGGGAGTTCTGTGTGAGAGGAAAATATCAGCGAGAATCAAGGGGAAGGTGTACAGGACAGTGGTGAGAGCGGCCATGCTGTATGGTTTAGAGACAGTGTCACTGAGGAAGAGACAGGAGGCAGAGCTAGAGGTAGCAGAGCTGAAGATGTTGAGGTTCTCTTTGGGAGTGACAAGATTGGACAGGATTAGGAACGAGTACATCAGAGGGACAGCTCATGTTGGACGTTTGGGGGACAAAGTTAGGGAGGCCAGATTAAGATGGTTTGGACATGTTCAGAGGAGGGAGAGTGAGTATATTGGTAGGAGAATGTTGGACATGGGGCTGCCAGGCAGGAGGCAAAGAGGAAGGCCAAAGAGGAGGTATATGGATGGAATTAATGAGGATATGAAGCTAGTGGGTGCAAGTGTTGAGGATACAGAAGATAGGGATAGGTGGAGAGAGATGATTCGCTGTGGCGACCCCTGAAGGGAAAAGCCGAAAGAAGATAAGGAGAAACGATTTGATTTGCAAAGTTGCACAGGCATTTAAAACATCATTCTGTCTTTTTATAGCAGACCAGAAATCCACAAACTACAATAGCACTGTACAATTCCGATATGACACGTAACCATGTAGTTTACAGAGGCTTCATGAATTGGTTAAAAGCATAAAAAAGCAAAACACACCTGATGCTCATTCTCTGTTCTTTAAAAAGAAGCTCCGTCTCGCTAACAAGTGACCTGAACTCACCAGACGTCGCAATTACAGTCATTAAACGTGAACATGTATCAGGTGCAAACAGTCATGTGATGTACGAGTCATGGTCATGTGATGTGCAGAGGCTGATGGGAAATGTAGTTTTGCGCTGTAATCAGAGAGGAAGTGCTAACTTTTAAACATTACGTGTAACTACAGATGAATTAAAAAGTAGCTGTGAAGTCGCTGTGGTGCTGGAGGAATAAAACCTTTCCAGGTGTGAAAATAATCATCCTCAACCTCATCCTCAACCTCAAGGGTTGAGTTACTGAAAAGTTACTGAAAAGTAACTCAACCTTTTAACAATGATTCATTTCCTTTAACAGAGTTTGTTTGTGTTCTTACGTATGTTACAGTTTAGCTACATGAAAGTGAAGGTTAGCTACTTTTTCTAAATAAACTAGAACGTATATCACAGTTAGCTGGTTAGTTAGCTAATGTTAGTGATTTTAGTCTAGCAAGGATAATAGTAGGACCTCCTCATTTGCATAATCATGCATATTCATCAATTATGGCACCTGTAAACATGGGAAAAGTTTAGAGAGGGATTGAATGTTTTTAATGACCTTTTATAGAGTTTATTTTAGCAACTTTAAGAAAAAAGAATCTCATTAGGGGATCGTTAGAAGGATTTTAAAATTGTAGTTGCTACTTCTGAAGTCTGGAGCTAAAAAGAATCTTATTAACGTCGTTAACTAATTGAACTTGTAATGATTTCAGACAACATGTGTGTATAAGCACACAGCGGATCATGCTAATACCCAGCTAATACCACAGACGGTTACAATATTTGGGGTAGACTTGATGTGTATGTGTTTTGAAAACTGTAGTGAGATTAAACCACACACACACACACACACACACACACACACACACAGATACAGCTCTGTTTGTATTCCTGGATCAGTGAACTTATTTATGTGTTATACTCAATGGGGAGCGTCGCCGGGGAACGGCGTGTGTAAACAGCGCACAATACCTCGCGCTGCAGGAGTGTACACACACACACACACATTCTCAGCCTCTCTGCATTACGAGTCTTTCTTTCTGCACTCGAGGGAATTTAAAAACGCACACATTCTGGTGAAACACACGAGACTGTTTTATGGCGTTAAGCAGCTTAATGAGCTAAACGCCTCCATTCACATTAATATAAGCTGAAGCGTACGACACACACGTTCAACACAAGCACGATAACGGCTCAGAAAGGTCACTGAACAATATAACCAAATGCTACTTTTTGTTTCGCTTCAAGATTTTATGGGAACTTGAAGTGAGGTGAGGTTTTTATAGTTAGCATAAAATAATAATAGCAAAAAAGAACTATATGCTAAAATATAACTTTTGTTTTGTTCTGTCTGTTTGTGTGACTTTTCGTACTCTAAAACGATTAACCTATAACTAAGTCATACATAAAAAAAATGAGCTAACTCATGAGCTAGCATTACAGTACACTACAGTGGTGCTCGAATATTTGTGGACCCTTTAGAATTTTCTAGATTTCTGCATAAATACGATTCAAAACATCATCAGATTTTTTATTCTAAAGTCCTAGAAGTATACAAAGTGAACCCAATCAAACAAATGAGTCAAAACTATTAGATTTATTGAGAAAACTGATCTGTGAGTGGTAAAAGTATGTGAAGTTTTGCTTCTTGAGTCACTGGTGTGATTTCATGGTTCTGCAGTAAATGCAAGTAAACCTTTCCGGAAACTGTTGAGTTCCAGTCCATTCCTCAATACGGAACAGCTTCATTTCTGGGATGTTGGTTGGTTTCCTCACATGAACTTCCCGCTTCAGGTCTTTCCACAATATTTTTATTGGATTAAGGTCAAGACTTTGACTTTGGCCGTTCCAAAACTTTTACTTTCTCCCTCTTTAACTGTTCTTTGTTAAAACGTCTTGTGAGCTTGAAGTCGTCATCTTTTCTGCATGAACCATATTCTCTTGAGATTCAGTTCATGGACAGATGTCCTGACATTTCTTTCATCAGTGATGGCAAGCTGTCCTGGTCCAGATGAAGCAAAACAAACTGAAACCATGACGCTACCACCAGCATGTTTCACAGATGAGAGAAGGTTCTTATGCTGGATTGCAATATTTTCCTTCCTCCACAAAATAACACTTCTCATTTAATTCAGAGTTCTATTTTGGACTCATCTGTCCACAAATAGTTTTTTTCCAATTGCCCTCTGGTTTGTTCACATGATTTTTAGCAGACGTCAAAGAGGCAGCAATGTTGTTTTTAGAGAGGCTTTCTCTTTCAACTCTGCCATTCACAACAAGGTTATTCAGCGTTCTCCTGAAGATGGACTCCTGATGATGAAGGCGAACATTCGCCAACATAAGAGAGGCCTTTAGGTGCTTAGAAATTACCCTGGGTTCCTCTGTGACTTCACAGACTTTTGGAGTGATCTTTGTTGGTCAAACTCCATGGAAGGTAGCAATGGTCTTATATTTCCTTAATCTGCTCACAATCTGTCTGACTGTGGAGTCCAAGCAGTCTGATGAGCAACAAAAACTCTTTTCTCGAAACTCTCTTTTTTTGAGGTCCTCAGAAATCTTTTTATTTTTTCCGAGGTCCTCAGTAATCTCTTTATTTTTTCTGAGGTCCTCAGAAATCTCCTGTTTGTTCCACGATACACTTCCACAAACACATGCTGTGGAGATCAGACTTTGACAGAACCCTCACTGACACCTGATTGTCATCCCATTCATTGAAAACAGATTTAGTCTAATTCTAGAGCATTGGTGGCTCAGTGGTAGGTTTCTCACCTACCATGCGGAAGGCCCGGGTGCAATTCCTAGCCAATGCCCAAACCCCAGCCACTGTATGCAATGCCGGTCCCAAGCCTGGAAAAATGGGAGGGTTGAGTCAGGAAAGGCATCCCTCGTAAAACCCGTGCCAAGTTGTTGTGTGGACCAGCTGGTCCGCTGTGGCGACCCCGAACAGGGAACAGCCAAAAGCAACCTTTTCTAGAGGGTCACATACCTTTGCCACTCACAGATATGTAATACTGGACCATTTTCCTAAATAAAAAAATTAACAAGCATAATATGTTTATCTCATTTGTTTGATTGGGGTTGGGTTACTTTTAAAGGGAAATCATATGATGTTTTGGGTGAAATTTATGCAAAAGTCTAGAACATTCTAAAGGTTTCCTAAACTTTCAAGCACAACAGTAGCATTAAACAGTAGCATTAGCGTAAAAAAGTTAAACCTTGATCTAGTGAAATGAACTGAAGACATTTTGTGTCCATACATACACACACACACACACACACACACACACACACACACACCCCCCAAACGATTGGGAAGTCTAGGTGTGGACGCTCATTTTCCACTTTATTAGTGACTAAATGAGTAATCCTAATACAGTTACTGCACAGTGCACTGAGTTTATACACACACACACACAAAATACACACACACACACATAAACACCCTCGATATTAACAGAACACATTCATCTAACAGCCAGGATCTGGAAGTGGTTCAGAGAACAAAAGCAAAAAAATTGACACAAAACATTTTTCTAGCAACGAGAATAGAAGCAGGAAGGAAAATAAATGATCGCTTTCCAGAGCGCAATCCATTACCCCAAAAGCCAAGGGACGAGTTCCTAATGCGACTGTGGCATTCCGAGCTTCGGAAAACCGGTGGAGGCCGAAGATTCACATGCAGCTTTATATGTAGACTGGAATAACACAATGCGCCTTTATTACATCACACATTCTCAATAAAGTCTGTTTGTTTTTAAGCAAATCTATAAAAGAACGCAGAATGAAATCGAATTAAAGGGAAAGTGTACGCTTTTAATGGATCAGGAAATGGATAATATTCATATCAGGTGACGATAAGGAGGTGGATTGGGACAGATGGTATATCAGAAATGTGTGCACACCACAGCGAAAAGACTGAGAAAAAATGTAATCTCTCTTTTCCAGACTTCAGTCTTCTCAGGTACAATTTTGCTGAAACCTGGCAACCTACAGATAATATTACAGTAAACAAGATAATTAACTAACTAACTAACTATTAGCTAATTAATAAACTAAGATTAGAGTAAACAAGCTAACACTGCAGGAAACGAGCTAATGAATAAATGATAAACATTACAGTAAACAAGCTAACTAGTGAACTAAAACTAAAAGAAAATGGGCTAACTCATGAACTAGCATTAGAGTAAACGATTTAATTAATTAACTAGCACTGCAGAAAATGAGCTAACTTATAAACTAACAGAGTAAACGAAATAACTAATGAACTAGCCTTAGAGTAAACAAGTTAACGTTTAAACTAGAACTAAAAGTAAACAAGCTAACTAATAAACTATCATTAAAGTTAATGAAATAACTAATAAACTAGCCTTAGAGTAAACAAGCTAACTCTTGAACTAGAACTAAAAGTAAACGAGCTAACTCATGAACTCTACAGAGAGCGAGAGAGAGAGAGAGAGACTAGGCATATGGGGATTAGTCACATGTTCCACCCTTAAAAAAAGGAAGATGGAAATGACTTTCACAACATCGACCATCTTACGCTCGACACTTGTGGAGATCACGTTCACGTTACGCAATCCAAAAGGGAAGCTCGCTCTTCAGTTCCTCCATAAAGTGCAAAAGTTTCTGCTTCTGTCCAGCTTTCTGTGCCAGCTTTTACAAACCACGGCTAATACCGTGCACTACACAAAGTATTGGCACCCCTACCACCACCCCTCACCCATCCCCTCAACTGGTCTAGACGCTGGTCTATTTTCAGTACACATGCGGTCAAAAAAACTGTGCTGAACCCGTGGCTATTACTTGCTGGATAGATTAGCCGTCTAACAGCGCATGAATAAGGAAGAAAACTTCATAGACTAAGCATTTATTGATGGAATGACTACATTTGGTGTAAAGCTGGAAAATACTACATCCTAGAAAATACATCCTTTCAAGAATTTCCTTATTTTCTGAAATGAAACTTTTGTCATCTGTTAGTCACACAGCTGTTGAGAGATCAAGATTAGATGTGGATTTGGGAAATAATTTAAAAGTATTATGTAATGAGCGCAGTTTATAATGTATATTTTTAGATTTACTAAATAATTCTTACTTAATACTTATTTTTTATTTTTTTAAATCCTTACTAAATTAAATCACTTAAATTCCTGTGATAGATCCAATTAAATCCGAACGCATACAGAATCCTCTTTTAGCATATTTATCACACTGAAGCGATTTCATGCTAAATATAAAATAAGAAACAACAAGAACAAAGTGAACCTTTAAGCCTACTTGATACTGCTGGAAAACTTCTATGTCTATGTATGACGTTTAGACTCCAGCCTGAGTGTGTCTAGTCTCATTAAACCCAATTATCAGGTACATTTGATTATCAGGGGATGTGGTAGCTTAGTGGTTAAGGTGTTGGACTACTGATTCCTTGTTCACCAAAACTGCCACTGCTGGGCCCCTGAGCAAGGCCCTTAACCCTTAATTGCTCTGCTGTATAAAACAAGATAACGATATAATGTTGTAAATGTTTGATTGAGTAACTAAGGGAGCTATTACTTTTTCACACAGGGCTAATTGGTGAATGCAATGATTGTTTAAATAAGAAAAAAAACAAAACAGGAAATGTTTTTCACAGCACTAATGTATTATTATTATTATTATTATTATTATTATTATTAATAATAATAATAATAATAATAATAATAATAATAATAATAATTATTCATTTTTATTTTTTTATTTTTTTCCCATGAGTAAAAAATTTGGTTGTTTACTGAATATAAATGTATAAATATGAATATTAAGTGTACGTAAGGGAAAACAGGAAGTGAGTGTTTAGTGCCACACAGTATCCCGTCCCCTCGTTCCCATTCCTCATAGAGACCATGTGATGTGCTGCAGAGACCTTCGCACACTTCAGTAATCATAAGAAAGACGTTTCCAGACGTGTTTCTCAACACTGTGGTTTCGCGTATACGTATTTCATCCACATCATTACTCACGCGAGGATGAATCAGGACTGAGTTCACTTTCAACACCTCCGTTTACACACGCTGTAATGCCGCCTTGCAAAAGTTCAATTGTTTCTTAATTTGTTTGAGTGTGAAGAGTTTCTGAGTTTAGGATGAGAGCGGGGAATTACCAGGTCTTCCGAGTTATTCCCTGAAAGTGTCACAGGATTTTACAATCCCATAATGAGAACTTCATACAGAACTCAGGTTTTATTTATTATTTAAAAATGATTATTTTATTGGGATATGATCAGAAGTTTAGGTTACATTTAGATCGTCTTTATATTGATAGATAGATGATGTATTCAGACATGTCACTTTTCTTTATATTTCCAGTTTGTTAGGAAGTTGGGCTCAGAGTCAGCTGTGATACAGCAGAGAGGGGTAAAGACCTTGCACAGCAGGGGCAGTGTGAATAGTGCTGGGGCTCAAACCCCCAACCTTCTGATCAGTAACCGAGAGCCACTGAGACACCACTGCCCCAACACCACTGTTCTAGCACCTATACCCAAACCCTACTGGCCCAGCACCAATGCCCTAACATCACTGTTCTAATGGCTTTACCCCAACACCAATGCCCTAACATCACTGTTCTAATGGCTTTACCCCAACACCAATGCCCTAACATCACTGTTCTAATGGCTTTACCCCAACACTACTGCCCCAACATCACTGCTCCAGCATCACTGCCCCAACACCACTGTTCTAACAGTTATGCCCAAACCCCACTGTTCTAATGGCTTTACTCAAACACCACTGCCCCAACAACACTGTTCTAACCCCACTGCCCCAATTCCACTGTTCTAACACCTCTACCCAAACCTCACTGTCCCTGCACCACTGCCCCAACATCACTGTTCTAACGGCTTTACCCCAACACCACTGTTCTAACGGCTTTACCCCAACACCACTGTTCTAACGGCTTTACCCCAACACCACTGTTCTAACGGCTTTACCCCAACCACACAGCCCCAGCACCAATGGCTCAGGATCACTGCCCCAACAACACTGCCCCAACACCAATGTTCTAACGGCTTTAGCCCAACACCAATGTTCTATTGGCTTTACCCAAACCCCACTGCCCCAACACCACTGTTCTAAGTCCTATATATAAAAGATGGTATATATATATATATATATATATATAAATTCAGACATTAAAGAGAGCACTAAGGCGCAGTGTGTGTGTGTCTGTGTGTGTGTGTGTCTGTGTGTGTGTGTGTGTGTGTGGCATTTTGTTATCTGGACATGGAGCTACATGCTGTCTGGAAGCAGCTGTATAGAGGAACAGGAAATGCAGGGTGGCTGCTCTTCACCCTTTTCCTGGACTTCCTGTTCCACAGTGACAGGTGGTCCATAACACACACACACACATACACATACACACACACACACGCATTCCCTCAGGCATGTTGGTTTAGTCTGGTCCTGAGGGGAGACACATCCTGAAGTTTTTTTCTTTTTTTTTTATGGCGATTAAGAACATGGCTCATCGCCTGACCCGACTTCCACGAGCTGTCAATCAAACTCTATTAGCCTGAAGAGACAAAGAACTGAAAGCAGCGTGTTGCTGAAGATAAGAGCAGGAAGTTGTGACTGATTCCCATTTCCTTGTGTAACTCTCTCACAGAGTTAGTGTCGCGAGTTCGGACGAGCGATTAGCTTCTTATCATCTGTCAGAAAGCAATTCAGTGTGAAGTGCGAAAAGTTTGTGTTGTTATCTCAAACTCTGAACCATTTTAGTCACAATGCTTCATTAGCGTATCTCACATTTCTACACTTTAAATAATAAATACAACAGCAACATTAGCTAGCTGCCCACCTAATTTAACCTAATTTAAGCCATAAAATGTTGTATTAACTTAGCTATCGATTTAGCAAGATTGTCCGGGTTCCAGAAGCCAGACTATGAAGCCTGTAGCATTAAATTGCGTTACGAATAGTTGTATACAGTTTTTGTGAACACTATTTATTTGAACAATTCTGAATAAATCTGAAAATTTATTTATTTCGCCTTATCCATCTAATCTCATTCTGTCTGCGTACTTTACTCGCATTAACATATGACAAACTGACCAATCAAAAATAATGCTTTTTTATTTTGAAGAATTATGAATAACAACAGAATTTAGGGCAAAACTTCAGTCTGGACCATTTCGATCACAATCGGTAAAAATACATTAAAAAAAACCCTTAAAATTACGTAAAAATATGTTTAAAAATAATGTAAAATTATGTAAAAAAATAATTAAAAAATTACGTAAAATTACATTAAAAATACGTTTAAAAATAACGTAAAATTACGTTAATAAAATTGTATATGAAGACACATAGCCGTAATAGTTATAGGAATAATAATAATAATAATAATAATAATAATAATAATAATAATAATAATAATAATAATAATAATATGGAGGGCATGGTGGTTTGGTGGTTAGCACGTTTGCCTCACACCTCCAGGGTTGAGGGTACGATTCCCGCCTCCGCCATGTGTGTGTGGAGTTTGCATGTTCTCCCCATGCCTTGGGGGTTTCCTCCGGGTACTCCGATTTCCTCCCCCGGTCCAAAGACATGCATGGTAGGTTGATTGGCATCTCTAAATTGTTCGTATTGTGTGATTGTGTGAGTGAATGAGAGTGTGTGTGTGCCCTGCGATGGGTTGGCACTCCGTCCAGGGTGTATCCTGCCTTGATGCCCAATGACGCCTGAGATAGGCACAGGCTCCCCGTGACCCGAGAATAGATCGGATAAGCGGTAGACAATGAATGAATGAATGAATGAATAATATTATGGATTCTGATTGGTCAGAAGGTTTATATTAATGTGCATGGGTTAATGCTGTTGTTTCGTTTCTATAGCGACAGCTAAAGAAGTGTGTAAATTGGTGATGTGGTGAGGTTTTCTGTGATTATTGTTGCTAGAATGTAAATTAGCTTGAACATTAAACGTAGCTATAAATGAATAAAATGTGGTAAAGTTCGCTTCATCACATCATTTCATCATAGCTTCCTTTCCTCGGAGTGTTTGTGTAGCATAAATGTACAACGTTTTCATCATTGCTGTAAATTTCTAAGACAGTACAGACGCTCAGCGTTTAGCGCTAATGAAACAAAACCCTGACATTTCCTCGCTTCTCCTCATCTGAAGCTGAATGTGGAGAAAGTGGCTCTTTATCTGCGAGTTCAGCTCCAGTTCAGCAGTGCAGCGAGAGACGAAGATGCTCAGAGGAGCTCTGATACTAATCTGCTGGAGATTTTAAATTCCTGAGGCTTTCCGTGTTGAGCGGATCGCGTCCTTACGGATCACTCGGGTTCTGGGGTGTTAGCGTTAGCATCCGAGGTGCACCTGCGAGCGCTCGGGAAAGGGTGAGTGAGGTTCTGTGTGGAGATGTTTGATGGATGTTGCGGTTCGAGTCAAGGGACGTGGAGGAGTGTACGGGTTACAGCTACAGGGAACTGGTGGAGAAACACGGTCTTGTTAAAGCCTGTGTGTGTGTGTGTGTGTGTGTGTGTGTGTGTGTGTGTGTGTGTTTTTTTAAAAATAGGTGTAATTAATGGCATCTCTCTGGTTGGTCCAGGGAGAAAGAAATAAAATAAACATTTGGTGCAAAATAATATTTAAACAAGATCAGCTTGACCTCAGAAACGTCCATCATACTACAATGCTACGAGGATTTTAAACCTCTGCTTCAGAAAGATCTGAGTCGCCAAGTGACCTGAAGCCTACTTGCTAATCCATCTGCAGAACTTTTACAATTTGCGATTGACGTTAGCTAAAACTGCTTTAGCATCCGCTTCCCATTCTGACTGTGGCTAATCGATGCTAATATACTATATACACATTTCTGAGGGACAATGATAAAGATTACAACATGGAGGACATCCTAGCTAGACTTATTTTAGCTAGCTACGTGACCTACCTGTAGCTAGTTTTTTAACGTAGATTTTAATTTCTTGATGTAGATCTTAACGTCGTTTTGTTATTTATAAACAGAATAAAGTTTGAATAAATGTTTGTATATATATATATATACAGTTTTTTTATTCGTAGCATAAATGATCTAAGTGGACTAGCATTACCTAGATAACTTGTGTCGGCATTAGCCATTGTATCTAGCGAGGTTTGCTAGCAAGCTAATTTAGAGCTTAGACGTAGCTTAATTAGATTTATATAGTGTAATTAAAATCAACGTTGTTGTTCCTTGATAGCTGAAGTACTGAGAGCGGGAGATGACACGATATTATTGGTTGCTGTTTTCTGACCACGCCCACACATACATTTAGAGGTGGAGAAACTTGTTATATTTTAATGGAAGGTTATGTTCTGACAAATCGAGGAAGTGAAGCTAACGTAGCAGCTCTGAGAACAGAATGTCTTGATCACATGACCAGCTTCAGTTAAGCTCCGCCCCCTGTTGAGTCAGGAACGTTGTGAAAACAGGCCTGTGATAATACATGAAGATATATTTCCGTGTGTGTGTGTGTGTGTGTGTGTGTGTGTGTGTGTGTGTGATAGTTATGACCCTAGACTCACCCGCCCAGCTGATTTTGTGGGCCAAAGGTCAACAGGCTGCTCTCACCTGTCTGTTTCTGTGTGAGAGCCACGTGAGAGTGAAAAGAAAACAACACACACTTTCACTCCATGTGTGTGTGTGTGTGTGTGTGTGTGTGTGTGTGTGTTTGTGTAGTTGTTGTT
>JAUCMX010000017.1:22852994-22872994 GCA_033459395.1 Hemibagrus guttatus
CTTCTACTCTTTTTTCCCTCTCATTTTCCTCATTCATCAGCTCCTCAAAGTTTTCCTTCCATCTCCTCTGTACACTCTCCTCACTTGTGAGCACCCTTCCATCTCTATCCTTAATAACTCTAACTTGCTGCACACCCTTTCCCCATCTCGATCCCTCTGCCTAGCTAACCTGTACAAGTCCTTCTCTCCTTCTCTAGTGTCTAACCTAGTGTACAACTCGTCATATGCCTTCTGCTTGGCCTTAGACACCTCCCTCTTCACTCTGTGCTGTAACTCCTTGTATTCCTGTCTATTCTCTTCAGTCCTGTCCATGTCCCCTTTTTCTTGGCTAACCGCTTCCTCTGGATACTATCCTAAACTTCCTCATTCCACCACCAAGTCTCCTTATCTTTTTTCCCTCCTTCCAGATGACACACCCAGCACCTTTCTCCCTGTCTCCCTGATCACTTCTGCTGTAGTTTCCCAGTCATCTGGCAGCACTACCTGACCACCCAGAGCCTGCCTCAACTTCTGTCTAAATTCCTCACAACATTCCTCCTTTTTTAGCTTCCACCACTTGGTTTTCTTCTCTATCTTTGACCTCTTCTTCTTACAGACCATCAAAGTCATCCTACACACCCCCATCCTATGCTGTCTGGCTACACTCTCTCCCACTACCACTTTACAGTCACTAATCTTTTTCAGATTGCCTCTTCTACATAGGATGTAGTCTACCTGTGTTCTCCTACCTCCACTCTTGTAAGTCACTCTATGCTCCCCCCTCTTCTGAAAATAAGTGTTAACCACAGCCATGTCCATCCTCTTAGCAAAGTCCACTACCATCTGTCCTTCAAGGTTCCTTTCCTTAACTCCAAACTTGCCCATCACCTCCTCATCACCTGTGTTCCCCTCCCCAAACATGTCCATTAAAATCTGCTCCTATCACCACTCTCTCACCCGTGGGAATACTCTCCATCACCTCATCTAATTCACTCCAGAATCTCTCTTTCTCCTCTAACTCACAACCTACCTGTGGGGCATAACCACTAACAACATTCAAAATCACCCCTTCAATCTCTAACTTCAGACTCATCACCCTGTCTGACACTCTCTTTACCTATTCCTATTCAGAGTTCCTATTCTCAGTCCTACACTCTTACCTTTCCTCTTCTCTCTCTGTCTGCACACTCTCCTCCCTCCTCTACTTCTTCGACCCAAAAGTAGACCAATTTCCACTGTTGTTAACAGAAAAATTCGTACTGAAATATGAAATTCGTACTGACGATTCGCATGGTTAAATTTTGGGAATGTTTTACGCCGGATGCCCTTCCTGGCGCAACCCTCTCAAAGAAGTCACTGGACTGTGACCCCCATGGCTAGATTGCATTGTAGGTTGATTGGCATCTCTAAATTGTCTGTAGTGCGTGTGTGTGTGATTGGGGCCTTGCGATAGACTGGCATCCTGTTCAGGGTATATCCTGCCTTGTGCCTATAGTCTCCTGGGATAGGCTCCAGGTTCCCTGTGACCCAGTAGTTGGATAAGCAGGTATAGAAAATGGATGGATGGGTACCCTAAGTCTGTGACCTATTGAACCTGTGTTAATGTATTCATTGAGGGAGACTTTAAAGCACTTTTGTACGCCGCTCTGAATAAAGCTCTGAGCGTCTGCCAAATGCCTGAAATGGAAACGGAAATGGAAAAGGGGCTTGCTCTGTCCGCTCCACACATCGACCGGGTATTGCAGCACTTCCAGGCAGTGGTGGCTCAAGTGGTTAAGGTTTTGGGTCATTGACCAACAGATCAAGGTTCAACCCCCAGCACTGCCAAGCTGCCACTGTTGGGCCCTTGATAAAGGCCACCAATTCACCCTGCTCCAAGGTTACTGCATCATGGCTGACTCTGCGCTCTAACCCCAACCCCAAAGGATTGGATATGCGAAGGAAGAATGTATATGTGACAAATAAAGCCTACTCAACTTAGCTTAAGATTAGGGGTGACGAGCCAGGAGATTCTGAAATGGCTGCTTGTAACTCTCTAGCTGATGAAGAGGAGACGCCCTTGCCTTTTTTTACAAAACAGCCACAGTATTTTTTCTGTTTACTCACAACTAGATGTTGACATGTCTTTTTTCTAAACACAGGCTACGAAACAGGAACTTTGGTTTTGATCTTTTGAGAACTGTTTGCCCTTAGACAAGGATGGACCGTTTCGCTGTCCTCAGGGCCACATTAAACTCCCATGTTCTGTCTTGCCATTTCTCATGCACCAGTTTTATGGTATCTCACATGCCGCATCAAGAGGGGTGAATAGGAATAACGATCAAAAATTATTTTAATTCTAAATGTCACTAAACTTGCCAAATTGCTACTCGGTGCATGTTTGATTGGTACTAGAGCTAACATTCAGGGTAAAAGTTCTTTGTGATCTCCCTTTGAGATGATAATTATGGGCAGGCCATTTCCAACCCTTTGGACTAAAAGTAATCCTGGTGTTTTTTTTTCAGTGAACCTGGAGGTGATTGTCGGCGATTCTACTCAAACACCAATGTAAAGATGAAACATTATGCATGTCAATGTCTCCGCCTCTCTCCCTTTACTCATAGAGCAACTGACTCCATTTTTTCTCCCAGATGATGTGGTACTAGTAAAAAAGCCTCATCTCTCCACACATTAACACGATTCTTCAGAAAAAGGAGAAACTCAGCAATCCAGCAGCCCTCGGGGGGCCTCACCTCATCTCACCTTTTCACATACACATATAGGAAACTCATGTATTAGCTTTTACACGGCTGATAATAAGACACTGGTGTTTTAGACTCTTTGGTCATTCTAGAACTTGCTCACATTGCGATCCTGATAGACTCACCATTGCATCCTTATGCTCCTGTGTATGCAGACTTCTGCCTCAGCAGAAAATTGAGAAAATTTAGAAATTGCTCACGAATCGTCCGAGGTTCATAATGTAGAATGCTATTGGTTTTTGTATTCCATTGTACCAGCTGCTGTGGTCATCGTTTGACCTCTCTGTTGTTACCATGTATTTTTCAGAACATTTCTGTAGTGTAGGCGATCCGTACGCACCGTAGACCAGGGTTCCCCAACCTTTTTTGTACCTTGAACAATAGATAAAGTTCCATTTTTCCGTGGTCCAGGGGTGGGGGTGCTTGAGCGGGGTGGGGGGGATCTAGGATTGATGGGGGAGCTCTCTAGTGACTGTTTATGGGTGATTTTAGCATGGATTAGCTTGCGGACTTACTGATGATGTATGGAAAAGTGAGGCGTGGGCGTAAGTGGCAATTTTTTAAATAAAATCCATATAATTTTAAGTTATATATAGAAAATTATAAGTTCGTTTCTTTGCGGTCCGGTACCAAATGATCCACGGCCCGGTACCGGTGATTTGGGGGAAACCTGCCCTACACAACAACACTTATATTGCAGTTCCAATCAATACAACAAAGTAGGTCTTGATACTTGCTGGACATGACGCTCTGACCTCTGGCATGAACTGGCCTTAAAGGGTGCTGTCGTGTGAGGGTGGGGCTGTGGGATGGACCAGTGGGCAGAAAGACTGTCTTGGATGCTCCTTAAGAGCACACACAACACACACGCACACACACACACAAAAACACAAAAAAATAAACACAAACACACACAAACATAAACACACACAAACACATATAAATACACACAAACACAAACACACAACATATACAGTGGATAGACATCAGGATGGAAAAAGCTAGACAACTCCATTAATGATAAACACACATACACACAAACACACACACACACACACACACCCCACACACACACACATGAACACACACAAACACATAAACACGACAAACACAAACACACAACATATACAGTGGATAGACATCAGGATGGAAAAAGCTAGACAACTCCATTAATGATAAACACACATACACACAAACACACACACACACACACACACACACACACACACACACACACACATGAACACACACAAACACATAAACACGACAAACACAAACACACAACATATACAGTGGACACACATACACACAAACACACACACACACACACACGCACATAACATATACAGTGGACAGACATCAGGGTGGAAAAAGCTAGACAACTCCATTAATGATAAAAACAAACACACACAAACACACACACACACACACACACAAAACAAACACATATAAACACATGCACACAAACAGAAACACACACACACACACAAACACCTAAACACACACAAACACACACACTCACACACACAAACACATATAGACACACAAACACAAATGTATGCACACAAACACACACATAAACACACACACACACAAACACATGTACACAAACACGCACACACTCACACAAACATGCACATAAACACACACACACACACATGCACACACTCAAACAGACACACACACAAACAAACAAATACACACACACACACACACACACACAACATATACAGTGGATAGACATCAGGATGGAAAAAGCTAGACAACTCCATTAATGATAAACACACACACACACACACACACAAACACATTAACACACATAAACACAAGCACAAACATAAAACACATGCACATAAACACAAACGCGCGCACGCACACACACACACACATACACAACATATACAGTGGATAGAGATTAGGATGGAAAAAGCTGGACTTCTCCTTTAATGATAGAGAGAGGAGGTTGATGTGAGCAGTGTGTCTCCTCTGTGTGTGTGTGTGTGTGTGTGTGTGTAGTTCTCCCTCTGAGCCTAAAGACACTGCAGTATAAATAGGTGGATATTTTTTCCCCACCTTTCTCTTCTCCCCTATTCAATTAGAGCCTTGCTGGGTGCTGACGACCCCCTTCTGCCTCCACTCGTCCCTCTGCTATCCATCCGAGAGACAGAGAGAGAGAGAGAGAGAGAGAGAGAGAGAGAGAGAGAGAGAGAGAGAGAGAGAGAGAGAGAGAGAGAGAGAGAGAGAGAGAGAGAGAGAGGGAGGGAGGGGAGGGAGTGAAAGACTCCTCAAACTCATTCATCCTCTGCTAGTCCTGTTGTGTCTCCATCCATCTCTGTTTCTCCTTCTCTCTCATCCACAGCTGGACACCAAGGACACAAAAGAGAGAGAGAGAGAGAGAGAGAGAGAGAGAGGGAAAGAGGGAGAGAGAGAAAGGGAGAGGGAGAGGGAGAGAGGCAGAGGTAACATGAGGTAAGGTGGAAGGAGAGCGTCAAAGGGAGAGAAAAGGATAAAAATGGGGTAAAAGTGTGATTAAGTGATGGAGAAAAAAAGATAGTAAAAAAGAAAGAAAGAAAGAAAGAAAGAAAGAAAGAAAGAAAGAAAGAAAGAAAGAAAGAAAGAAAGAAAGAAAGAAAAAGAAAGAAAAAAAGAAAAAAAAAAAAAGAAAGAAAAAGAAAGAAAGAAGAAAAGACAAAAGGTAAGGCTTTGATAACTGGAATATAAAGGGAGAGAGAGAGAGAGAGCGAGAGAGCGTGAGGGAGAGGGAGAGAGGTAACATGAGGTAAGGTGGAAAGAGAGCGTCAAAGGGAGAGAAAAGGATAAAAATGGGGTAAAAGTGTGATTAAGTGATGGAGAAAGAAAGAAAGAAAGAAAGAAAGAAAGAAAGAAAGAAAGAAAGAAAGAAAGAAAGAAAGAAAGAAAGAAAGAAAGAAAGAAAAAACAAAAGGTAAGGCTTTGATAACTGGAATATAAAGGTAGAGAGAGAGAAAGAGAGAGAGAGAGAGAGAGAGAGAGAGAGCAAGGGAAAAAGTGAATGAGGTTAAAGAAGGAAAGAAAGAGAGGGATGAAGAAAAATAGGGGTTAAGTAAGAGTGTGTGACAAGGAGAAAAAGGAGAGCAGTAAAAGGGGATTAAAAGAGCAAAAAGGAGAGAAGACCTAATGAGAGACAGATGAATAAAAACAAAGTGTTGAAAGAAAAGAAAGAGATAAAATGAGGTGAGTAGTAAACGGTAGACAGAGGGATTGAGAAAGAAAGATAAAGAAACACAGATAAAATGAAAAAGAGAGATAAAGGTATAAAAAAAAAAGAGAAGAAGACTAAAGCAAGGTAAGAAGAGATTAAATAGATGAAGGTGAGGCAGAGAGATAGAGATAGATGAATAAGGAAGGAAGGAAGGAGAGAAAGAAAAGAAAAACATAGAAAAAGGGCATGGGAGGGGAGGGAGGGAGAAAGAAAAGGGAAAGAAAGAAAGAAAGAAAGAAAGAAAGAAAGAAAGAAAGAAAGAAAGAAAGAAAGAAAGAAAGAAAGAAAGAAAGAAAGAAAAAGATAAACGGAGGAAAAGTGGATAAAAGTTTTTAAAAAAAACAAAGAAAGAGAGAGAGAGAGAGAGAGAGAGAGAGAGAGAGAGAGAGAGAGAGAAAGAAAGAAAAAGAAAGAAAGAAAGAGAGAAAGAATTGGTATATAGGCAGAGAGACTTGACAGGCCTTGTCCAGAGTGTGTGTGCGTGTGTGCGTGCGCGTGTGTGTGGGGGCGTGTGTATGTGTGGTGGTGTGTGTGTGTGGTGCCTGCACTCTGACCACATACAGCTTAATGTGAAGTGTAATCATTGTCATTAAGCGCTTTACGACACACACACACACACACACACACACACACACACATTAACTCTGTGACACTACACAGTTCACTCTTACAGGAATGATAACACTTTGACAAAATGACAAAACTAGCTAGCTACACATTGTGTATTAGCAAGCTAACTAGCCGATTTATGTTTAGCTAACTCTAGCTAGCTCTAATGACAGTTAGCAGAAGGCTAACACATTTATACTGAATTTCTGAATGCAGAATTCTGCGTGCTAATTGGATTACATTGTTTATTTTAAAATGTAGCGTATATTATGTAGCTATATTAGCATTCTAAGAAAGAAGATTTTAACTCTTAAAAAACATAAGATAAAAAACACTTTTGGGCTAATACATATAAAAACATTGTACATGTACACAAGCTTTTTATGACATTTAACAGTGTTTATCTTCATGTTGTTTCTGTCAGGATGACATTAGCGTTAGCTTTTGCCTCAGGTTTGCAGAAGTAACCGCTGTTTTATGCAGTAAATAACAATATTAGCAAAATGCTAACAATATGACAGAGCTACAGCTTGATAGAATAGGATAAAAATAGAAAAACACAAACGTATGTTCTAGTGCTACTGAAGGCCAAATTTATCAACGTTAGCTTGACGCTGTCCAGTTTACATCTTCGCGAATGAAATGTGGTTGTTTTAAGAGGAACGTTTCATAAAATGTCTGAACTGTTTCTTTAAACAGCTGTTTAAAAAAACACACTATGGCTAGGATTGGCGCTGAGCTTTGACACCTGTTAGCATTTATCCATGTGTAAATCTCACAGCGGGCTGCGCCTCATTAGCTTGAACAAGGAGTGTGTGTACATTTCATAATCCTCATAAACAGTGTAATCCCTTCAAACCTCCTCCTTTGTGATGCCACTTACACAATCTGGGTCAATCCACTGATGCTAACCGTTCAATTACTCAGGAGTGGGCACACACACACACACACACACACACACAATCAAAACACAAATACACACATACACACACATGTGCTACACAAGAGCCCACAGTATTAGCAAGCCCTGTTGCTCTGGAGCTGCAAGGCTAATGTAGCTAATAAATTAACATAGCTTAGCATCATAGCTGCCTACTACAGGCCTAAACACACACACTTGTCTAATTTCAGTTAAGGGGTGTGGTCTGTGTGCCTATCAGCCCCAGAAAAAAAGGCTTGGCTTCTGTTCTCTGCTTGTCTGTCTTAGTGAAGGAGGCATGGCCTCTCTGTCTTCCTGTCCATCTTAATGAAGGAGGCTTGGCCTCTGTCTTCCTGTCAGTCTTAGTGAAGGAGGCGTGGCCTCTCTATCTTTCTATCAGTCTCAGTGAAGGAGGTGTGGCCTCTCTGTCTCCCTGTCAGTCTTAGCAAAGGAGGTGTGGCCTCTGTCTTCCAGTCAGTCTTAGTGAAGGAGGCGTGGTTTCTCTGTCTTCCTGTCAGTCTTAGTGAAGAGGTGTGACCTCTCTGTCTCCCTGTCAGTCTTAGCAAAGGAGATGTGGCCTCTCTGTCTTCCTGTCAGTCTTAGTGAAGGAGGCGTGGTTTCTCTGTCTTCCTGTCAGTCTTAGTGAAGGAGGTGTGGCTTCTTTGTCTTCCTGTCAGTCTTAGTGAAGGAGGTGTGGCTTCTTTGTCTTCCTGTCAGTCTTAGTGAAGGACGTGTGGTCTCTCTGTCTCCCTGTCAGTCTTAGTGAAGGAGGTGTGGCCTCTCTGTCAATCTTGGTGAAGGAGGTGTGGCTTCTCTGTCTCCCTGTCAGTCTTAGCAAAGGAGGTGTGGCCTCTCTGTCTTCCTGTCAGTCTTAGTGAAGGAGGCGTGGTTTCTCTGTCTTCCTGTCAGTCTTAGTGAAGGAGGTGTGGCTTCTTTGTCTTCCTGTCAGTCTTAGTGAAGGAGGTGTGGCTTCTTTGTCTTCCTGTCAGTCTTAGTGAAGGACGTGTGGTCTCTCTGTCTCCCTGTCAGTCTTAGTGAAGGAGGTGTGGCCTCTCTGTCTCTCTGTCAGTCTTGGTGAAGGAGGTGTGGCTTCTCTGACTCCCTGTCAGTCTTGGTGAAGGGGGTGTGGCTTCTTTGTCTTCCTGCCAGTCTTAGTGAAGGAGGTGTGGCCTCTCTGTCTTCCTGTCAGTCATAGTGAAGGAGGCGTGGCTTCTCTGTCTTTATATGGGCTCCCTCAAGGATCAGTCTTAGGAACATTTTATCTGTATCTGATGCAGAAAAGCTAGTTCACGCATTCATGACCTCCAGACTGGACTATTGTAGTGCGTTATTTGGTGGTTGTCCTGCATCTTCAATAAACAAGCTACAGTTAGTCCAGAATGCAGCCAGAGTCCTTACCAGGTCAAGAAAGTATGACCATATAACCCCAATATTATCATCCCTGCACTGGCTACCTGTTAAATTTAGAATTGATTATAAACTAGCACTACTTACGTACAAGACTCTAAATGGTTTAGCTCCCACGTATGTAGCCAGTCTTCTAACACATTACAATCCATCTCGCTCCTTAAGATCTCGAAACTCCGGACTTCTGGTAGTTCCCAGAATATCAAAGTCTACAAAAGGGGGTAGAGCTTTTTCGTATTTAGCTCCTAAACTTTGGAACGGTCTTCCTGACAGTGTTCGGGGCTCAGACACAGTCTCCCAGTTCAAACGTAGACTAAAGACATATCTCTTTAGCCAGGCATACACCTAATACATCCCATAACCTTGTGCTCCAATACATCTGATTAAATGCACATCATCATCTAGTACCTGCTAATATTCTGAACAGCAGCTACGCTAATTACCTTCCCTTTCCATTTGTTTCCCTTCTTCTACCCATCCCGTGACATATAGAGATTGTGCCAGATCCGGTGGCATCCAGAGATGGACCAGCTCCAGCCGGGTTCTGCTTTGTGAGGACTGGGGTATTCAAAGCAGCACTGCCAACACTATGTGGACAACAACAATCTCCTAATTAATTTACACATAACATTCTACACATGCTGTATCTGCATCACACAACTAATGCAGAAAGGACATTGTTCATATCACACTCTCCGTGTGTCACCCAGATGAGGATGGGTTCCCTTTTGAGTCTGGTTCCTCTCAAGGTTTCTTCCTGATACCATCTAAGGGAGTTTTTCCTTGCCACAGTCACCTCAGACACCTCAGGGTTGCTCACTATGGAAAATTTTGTCTAACATCTAGGACTGTTTGTCTAGTTGTATGTTTGTTGTTTCTTATGTTTTGTAAAGCTGCTTTGAGACAATGCACTTTGTTAAAAGCGCTATACAAATAAAATTGAATTGAATTGAATTGAATTGAATTTCTATCAACGGGGGCATGGTGGCTTAGTGGTTAGCACGTTTGCCTCACACCTCCAGCTTTGGGGGTTCGATTCCTGCCTCCGCCGTGTGTGTGGAGTTTGCATGTTCTCCCCATGCCTCGGGGGTTTCCTCCGGGTACTCCGGTTTCCTCCCCCAGTCCAAAGACATGCATTGTAGGTTGATTGGCATCTCTAAATTGTCCATAGTGTGTGAATGAGAGTGTGTGTGTGTGCCCTGTGATGGGTTGGCACTCCGTCCAGGGTGTATCCTGCCTTGATGCCCTATGACGCCTGGGATAGGCACAGGCTCCCCGTGACCCGAAAATAGATCGGATAAGCGGTACACAATGAATGAATGAATGAATTTCTATCAGGGGGCATGGTGGCATGGTGGCTAGCATGTTTGCCTCACACCTCCAGGTTTGGGGGTTTGATTCCTGGCCTCCGCCATATGTGTGTGTGGAGTTTGCATGTTCTCCCTCAGGGGTTTCCTCAGTGTACTCCTGTTTCCTCCCCCAGTCCAAAGACATGCATTGTAGGTTGATTGGCATCTCTAAATTGTCCGTAGTATGAGAGTGTGTGTGTGCCCTGTGATGGGTTGGCACTCCATCCAGGGTGTATCCTGCCTTGATGTCCAATGACGCCTGAGATAGGTATAGGCTCCCCGTGACCCGTTAGAAAATGAATGAATGAATGAATGAATAAATTCTATCAGTCTTAGTGAAGGAGGCATGGCTTCTCTGTCTTACTGAAGGAGGTGTGGCTTCTCTGTCTTCCTGTCAGTCTTAGTGAAGGAGGCGTGGATTCTCTGTCTTACTGAAGGAGGTGTGGCTTCTCTGTCTTCCTGTTAGTCTTAGTGAAGGAGGCGTGGCTTCTCTGTCTTCCTGTCAGTCTTAGTGAAGCAGGTTTATCTTCTCTGTCTTACTGAAGGAGGTGTGGCTTCTCTGTCTTCCTGTTAGTCTTAGTGAAGGAGGCGTGGCTTCTCTGTCTTTCAATCAGTCTTAGTGAAGGAGGCGTGGCTTCTCTGTCTTTCTATCAGTCTTAGTGAAGGAGGTGTGTCCTTTCTGTCTCCTTTGTCAGTCTTAGTGAAGGAAGCGTGGGTTCTCTGTCTTCCGGTCAGTCTTAGTGAAGGAGGTGTGGCTTCTCTGTCTTCCTGTTAGTCTTAGTGAAGGAGGCGTGGCTTCTCTGTCTTTCAATCAGTCTTAGTGAAGGAGGCGTGGCTTCTCTGTCTTTCTATCAGTCTTAGTGAAGGAGGTGTGGCCTTTCTGTCTCCTTTGTCAGTCTTAGTGAAGGAAGCATGGGTTCTCTGTCTTCCGGTCAGTCTTAGTAAAGGAGGTGTGGCTTCTCTGTCTTCCTGTCAGTCTTACTGAAGGAGGTGTGGCTTCTCTGTCTTCCTGTTAGTCTTAGTGAAGGAGGCGTGGCTTCTCTGTCTTCCTGTCAGTCTTAGTGAAGCAGGTTTATCTTCTCTGTCTTACTGAAGGAGGTGTGGCTTCTCTGTCTTCCTGTTAGTCTTAGTGAAGGAGGCGTGGCTTCTCTGTCTTTCAATCAGTCTTAGTGAAGGAGGCGTGGCTTCTCTGTCTTTCTATCAGTCTTAGTGAAGGAGGTGTGGCCTTTCTGTCTCCTTTGTCAGTCTTAGTGAAGGAAGCATGGGTTCTCTGTCTTCCGGTCAGTCTTAGTAAAGGAGGTGTGGCTTCTCTGTCTTCCTGTCAGTCTTACTGAAGGAGGTGTGGCTTCTCTGTCTTCCTGTTAGTCTTAGTGAAGGAGGCGTGGCTTCTCTGTCTTCCTGTCAGTCTTAGTGAAGCAGGTTTATCTTCTCTGTCTTACTGAAGGAGGTGTGGCTTCTCTGTCTTCCTGTTAGTCTTAGTGAAGGAGGCGTGGCTTCTCTGTCTTTCAATCAGTCTTAGTGAAGGAGGCGTGGCTTCTCTGTCTTTCTATCAGTCTTAGTGAAGGAGGTGTGCCTTTCTGTCTCCTTTGTCAGTCTTAGTGAAGGAAGCGTGGGTTCTCTGTCTTCGGTCAGTCTTAGTGAAGGAGGTGTGGCTTCTCTGTCTTCCTGTTAGTCTTAGTGAAGGAGGGTGGCTTCTCTGTCTTCTCAGTCTTAGTGAAGGAGGTGTGGCTTCTCTGTCTTCCTGTCTAGTCTTATGAAGGAGGTGTGTTCTCTGTCTTTCAGATCAGTCTTAGTGAAGGAGGCGTGGACTTCTAAAGGAAGGCAGGTGTACTTTCTGAGTCGAGTCTTAGTGAAGGAGGTGTGGACTTATCTGTCTCCTTTGTCAGTCTTAGTGAAGTCTCTGAAGCATGTGGCTTCTCTGTCTTCCGTAGTCTTAGTAAAAGGGGGGTGGCTTCTCTGTCTTTCCTTTAGTCTTATGAAGGAGGTGTGGCTTCTCTGTCTTTCCCTTTTGTCTTAGTGAAGGAGGGTGGCCCTTTCTGTCTTTCCTTTTTCAGTCTTAGTGAAGGAAAGGGGGTTTTCTTCTTCCTGTCTTATGAAGGAGGTGTGGCTTCTCTGTCTTCCTGTTAGTCTTAGTGAAGGAGGCGTGGCTTCTCTGTCTTTCAATCAGTCTTAGTGAAGGAGGCGTGGCTTCTCTGTCTTTCTATCAGTCTTAGTGAAGGAGGTGTGTCCTTTCTGTCTCCTTTGTCAGTCTTAGTGAAGGAAGCGTGGGTTCTCTGTCTTCCGGTCAGTCTTAGTGAAGGAGGTGTGGCTTCTCTGTCTTCCTGTTAGTCTTAGTGAAGGAGGCGTGGCTTCTCTGTCTTTCAATCAGTCTTAGTGAAGGAGGCTGGCTTCTCTGTTTTTTACTTTTAAGGAGGTGTGGCCCTTTCTGTTCCTTTTACTTAGGAAAGGGTGGGTTCTCTGTCTTCCGGGCAGTCTTAGTAAAAGGGGGGTGGTTTTTTTCCTTGTCTTACTGAAGGAGGTGTGGCTTCTCTGTCTTCCTGTTAGTCTTAGTGAAGGAGGCGTGGCTTCTCTGTCTTCCTGTCAGTCTTAGTGAAGCAGGTTTATCTTCTCTGTCTTACTGAAGGAGGTGTGGCTTCTCTGTCTTCCTGTTAGTCTTAGTGAAGGAGGCGTGGCTTCTCTGTCTTTCAATCAGTCTTAGTGAAGGAGGCGTGGCTTCTCTGTCTTTCTATCAGTCTTAGTGAAGGAGGTGTGGCCTTTCTGTCTCCTTTGTCAGTCTTAGTGAAGGAAGCGTGGGTTCTCTGTCTTCCGGTCAGTCTTAGTGAAGGAGGTGTGGCTTCTCTGTCTTCCTGTTAGTCTTAGTGAAGGAGGTGTGGCTTCTCTGTCTTCCTGTCAGTCTTAGTGAAGGAGGTGTGGCTTCTCTGTCTTCCTGTCAGTCCCAAAGAGTTTTCAAATGGATGCTATAAAATAGGGAAAAGCAGAAGTAGAAACAGAAGCCAGCTAAAATGGAAAAGAGAAAAAGAGAAGAATAAAAATAGGATCAAAGGAAAGGCAGAGAGATAAACATTGTTAGAGGACAGAGAGAGAGAAAGAGAGAGAAGTAGAGAGAAAGTTAAAGTAGGGGAAGTCCTCAGGATTTTTTTTGGTGAATCTCTGTTGTCCATGTGAGCGTTCCTCTTGCTCTTTATTCACTCTCGCCGCGTCACGTCTCCAAACCGCTTGCAGATGTTGGCAGAGAGAGCGACTGTGGCAACTCCGAATGAGGAAATCTAAAAACAGCTCCAAAATAAAATGCAGAACAGGAGAGACACACACACACACACACACATACACACACACATCCGTTTCACAGCTGCAGTCCATCCCTCAGTCCCAGTTTTTTACGCAGCTATTTGATTGAGGAGAATAAAATGGCGGTTCATCATAAGCGCTGACAAATAGTGTGTGTGTGTGTGTGTGTGTGTGTGTGTGTGTGTGTGTGTGTTTGGAGTTTGTGTTCAAATTCCTAAACTTCCTGTGAGTGTGTGCCAGGTTCACACAGTGAGCACAGAAGGAGTGGAGGAGCACTCAATACAACCAGCACCTGGATTTACAACATGCTAAAGTAACACACAACATGCTAAAGTCACACTTTAATCAGACACACAACATGCTAAAGTCACACTTTAATCAGACACACAACATGCTAAAGTCACACTTTAATCAGACACACAACATGCTAAAGTCACACTTTAATCAGACACACAACATGCTAAAGTCACACTTTAATCAGACACACAACATGCTAAAGTCACACTTTAATCAGACACACAACATGCTAAAGTAACACACAATATGCTAAAGTAACACACAACATGCTAAAGTAACACACAGTATGCTAAAGTAGCACACATGCTAACCTGACAGTTTAACCAGTCACATATCATACTAAAGTAACACATCATGCTAGCATAAACTTTAACTAGACACAAAAAATGCTGAAGTCACACACAACATGCTAAAGTCACACTTTAACACCCAACATGTTAACCTAAACAACATGCTACAACACAAAAACAACATGCTACAATAACACTTTAACTAGACACACAGCATGCTGAAGTCACACACAACATGCTAAAGTCACACTTTAACTAGACACACAACATGCTAAATTAACACACAGCATGCTAACGTAACACATTACATGCTTACGTAAGACTTTAACCAGACACCAAACATGCTAAGGTAACGCACAAAATGCTAACCTAACACATTAACCAGACACACAAAACAAACATGATAAAGTAACACTTTAACTAGACACAAAACATGCTAAAGTAACAAACATGCTAACCTAACAGTTTAACCAGTCACATATCATACTAAAGTAACATCATGATAGCATAAACTTTAACTAGACACAAAACATGCTAAAATAACACCCAACATGCTAACCTAAAGTAACACACAATATATTATTCTAACACACATTCCGCTAATGTGACCTAATCTAAAACAGGCCTAGATAACATAACACAACATCACAGCTCATCTTCATATAGCTTATTGTGCTAACAGAACAAGCTGCTAAGCTAACATTAGCGTTACAGCTGTAGTCAGCAGTCAACTTAGTAGCTAAAGACGACACTCAACACACCGCTGTGAACTTTGTGCACTTTGTTTAACGTGTGTGTGTGTGTGTGTCTGTGTGTGTGAGAGAGAGAGAGAGAGAGGGAGAGAGATGAAACGCATCCCTCGTCTTCTCAACGCTATATATTTATTATTTATTAATGTCTCCATTGAATAATTCACTTTCCAACACACAACAGAAACCATTAGCATGACTAATGCTAGCATCCTGTGAGCTGCATCAAAAAGCAGCACTTCCTGTTTAGCCGTCCCTGTAAAAAATCCTCCAGCGTTAGCCACATAGCTCTGGAATTAGCCTGCACCAGCTAAGCTATTAGCGAGTGCAATGTGAGAAAATTTTACCCGTGCTGAAATGCTAAATGTAAACGTAGTGAAGAAATTCTACTATTTTATAACAGCTTTTTAAACAGGTTATCAAGCTAACAGTGCTAACAAATTAATGGTTATGCATCATGTAAAATACATTTTCAAAATCATTAGAATTGTCATAAAATCATTTGTCGTAATTGTCATTTAATTAGAATTACAAAATAAAAAAAAATACACTTCTTACGTAACTTTACGCACCTGAAGTGGAATTCCACTTCATTAGTTAATGACAGATTATTGTCGGAATTAAACTTTACACTTTTTACACCGATCTCCTACAGCTGTAGAAATTTAGCTCTTAGTTATTCTGCGATAGCAAGCTAGCTAATTCAAAACAATAAACGCAGCATCCTTCAAAATTAAGTAGAATTTTAGGTTACTATTTCAAAACTGATACGATTTAGCTAACTGCTAGCTATTCTTTCCTTAGTGTATCTATTGAGTGTGTTGCCAATAGAAACAACCGACACCAGAGCGTCTCAAACTAGCATAATATGAAAATGATGCAAAAATAAGTACACCAAATCTAGCAAATACACCTCGAATCATCAGAAATCATTTCTGCGTACAATTTTTTAACAGTTTAGGCTGTTGAACTTTAGACCACGCCCCTTACCTGAGCTCGGTGGGCATAGAAACGGAGATCGACTGGAGCAGATCCGAGAGCCGAGAGTCGAAAGCTGAGATCGGAGTGTGGCTATAACGAGGAAGTTGAAGATACAGCTGCGGCGGATCGATACCAATTTGAAGGCTGATTAAACAAAATCAGCGGTGAGTCTAATTGATTTTCTCCCATTGATGTTCACTTTCTATAAACCGCTACGGTGCTAAAAAGGCAGGAAATCTGGCACGTTCTTTGATTTACAAGACGTGTGACTGATCTTTCCGGGTCGTCTTCTATATGCAACTCTAATTCCAGGAATTTGAGTGTTTCCTTCATATACAAAACATCTTAAAAGCTTTAGGAGTTTTAGTTTACATTTAATCTTAGTATGAAATCTAACTAATAAATTTCACCACCTGCTTCAGATCCCGCAAAGATTCTAAAGCTATCATGTTACATGCTATTGCTAGCAATGAAAACTTTCAATTCAGAATAAAGGGAAGTTTTCTGAAGTATAGTAAAATATATATAAAGTACAGCATGATAAAGTATAGTATGTAAGGAGTAACATTATGGAGCATGCTGTTTTACAAAAAAAAAAAAATATATATATATATATATAAAATTAGCTACAGTACAGCAAAGTAACATATAGTAAAGTATAGTAGGAACATTAGCAATGCGTGCATGCTGTGGTATGAAAATATAGTAATAGGATATGAGGATATGGGCCTAGTAGGACAGTACAGTACAGTAGCATAGCATAGCATAGCATAGTACAGTATAGTATAGTACACACAGAATAGTTTACTAAACTACAGTCTTCTTCTTCTTCTTTCAGCTTTTCCCTTCAGGCGTCGCCACAGCGAATCATCTCTCTCCACCTATCCCTATCTTCTGCATCCTCAACACTTGCACCCACTAGCTTCATATCCTCATTAATTCCATCCATATACCTCCTCTTTGGCCTTCCTCTTTGCCTCCTGCCTGGCAGCTCCATGTCCAACATTCTCCTACCAATATACTCACTCTCCCTCCTCTGAACATGTCCAAACCATCTTAATCTGGCCTCCCTAACTTTGTCCCCCAAACGTCCAACATGAGCTGTCCCTCTGATGTACTCATCCCTAATCCTGTCCAATCTTGTCACTCCCAAAGAGAACCTCAACATCTTCAGCTCTGCTACCTCTAGCTCTGACTCCTGTCTCTTCCTCAGTGACACTGTCTCTAAACCATACAGCATGGCCGCTCTCACCACTGTCCTGTACACCTTCCCCTTGATTCTCGCTGATATTTTCCTATCACACAGAACTCCCACACCTTTCTCCACCCATTCCAACCTGCCTGCACTCGCTTCTTTACCTCTTTCCCACACTCTCCATTACTCTGGACTGTTGACCCCAAGTACTTAAACTCCTGTACCTTCTTCACCTCTTCACCCTGTAACCTTACTGTTCCACTTCCCTCCCTTTCATTCACACACATGTACTCAGTCTTACTACGACTGACTTTCATTCCTCTTCTCTCCAGCGCAAACCTCCACCTCTCCAGGTTTTCCTCCACCTGCTCCCTGCTCTCACTACAGATCACAATGTCATCTGCAAACATCATTGTCCAAGGAGACTCCTGTCTGACCTCCTCTGACAACTGGTCCATCACTATAGCAAACAGGAAGGGGCTCAGAGCCGATCCCTGATGCAGTCCCACCTCCACATTGAACTCCTCTGTCTGACCTACAGCACACCTCACCACTGTCCTGCTCCTCTCATACATGTCCTGCACCACTCTGACATACTTCTCTGCTACTCCTGACTTCCTCATACAGTACCACAGCTCTTCTCTTGGCACCCTGTCATATGCTTTCTCCAAGTCTACAAACACACAGTGCAACTCCCTCTGACCATCCCTATACTTCTCCATCAAAATTCTCAGAGCAAAAATTGCATCTGTTGTGCTCTTTCTGGGCATGAAGCCATACTGCTGCTCACAAATTTCCACTACCTTCCTTAACCTAGCTTCCACTACTCTTTCCCATAGCTTCATTGTATGGCTCATCAACTTTATCCCCCTATAGTTACTAAAACTCTGCACGTCACCCTTATTCTTAAAGATCGGCACTAACACACTTCTTCTCCATTCCTCAGGCATCCTCTCACTCTCTAAAACCCTGTTGAACAAACTAGCTAAAAATTCCACTGCTGCCTCTCCCAGACACTTCCAGACCTCCACCGGGATGTCATCAGGACCAACTGCCTTTCCACTTTTCATCCTCTTCAAAGCCTTCCTGACTTCATCCTTTCTAATCTTATCTACTTCCTGTTCCACAGAGTTCACCCCTTCTACTCTTTTTTCCCTCTCATTTTCCTCATTCATCAGCTCCTCAAAGTACTCCTTCCATCTCCTCTGTACACTCTCCTCACTTGTGAGCACCCTTCCATCTCTATCCTTAATAACTCTAACTTGCTGCACATCCTTCCCATCTCGATCCCTCTGCCTAGCTAACCTGTACAAGTCCTTCTCTCCTTCTCTAGTGTCTAACCTAGTGTACAACTCGTCATATGCCTTCTGCTTGGCCTTAGACACCTCCCTCTTCACTCTGCGCTGTAACTCCTTGTATTCCTGTCTATTCTCTTCAGTCCTGTCCATGTCCCACTTCTTCTTGGCTAACCTCTTCCTCTGGATACTATCCTGAACTTCCTCATTCCACCACCAAGTCTCCTTATCTTCTTTCCTCCTTCCAGATGACACACCCAGCACCTTTCTCCCTGTCTCCCTGATCACTTCTGCTGTAGTTTCCCAGTCATCTGGCAGCACTACCTGACCACCCAGAGCCTGCCTCAACTTCTGTCTAAATTCCTCACAACATTCCTCCTTTTTCAGCTTCCACCACTTGGTTTTCTTCTCTATCTCTGACCTCTTCTTCTTACAGACCATCAAAGTCATCCTACACACCACCATCCTATGCTGTCTGGCTACACTCTCTCCCACTACCACTTTACAGTCACTAATCTCTTTCAGATTGCCTCTTCTACATAGGATGTAGTCTACCTGTGTTCTCCTACCTCCACTCTTGTAAGTCACTCTATGCTCCTCCCTCTTCTGAAAATAAGTGTTAACCACAGCCATGTCCATCCTCTTAGCAAAGTCCACTACCAACTGTCCTTCAAGGTTCCTTTCCTTAACTCCAAACTTGCCCATCACCTCCTCATCACCTGTGTTCCCCTCACCAACATGTCCATTAAAATCCGCTCCTATCACCACTCTCTCACCCGTGGGAATACTCTCCATCACCTCATCTAATTCACTCCAGAATCTCTCTTTCTCCTCCAACTCACAACCTACCTGTGGGGCATAACCACTAACAACATTCAACATCACCCCTTCAATCTCTAACTTCAGACTCATCACCCTGTCTGACACTCTCTTCACCTCCAGAACATTCCTCACAAACTCCTCCTTCAGGACCACACCTACCCCATTTCTCTTACTATCCACACCATAATAAAACAGCTTGAATCCTGCTCCTATACTACGAGCCTTGCTACCCTTCCACCTGGTCTCCTGTACACACAGTATATCCACCTTCCTTCTCTCCATCATATCAGCCAGCTCTCTACCTTTCCCTGTCATAGTACCAACATTCAGAGTTCCTATTCTCAGTCCTACACTCTTACCTTTCCTCTTCTCTCTCTGTCTGTGCACTCTCCTCCCTCCTCTACTTCTTCCACCAACAGTAGCCCAATTTCCACCGGCGCCCTGTAGGTCAACGGCGCCGATGGCGGTCGTTGTTAACCCGGGCCTCGACCGATCCGGTATGAAATTCGTACTGACGATTCGCATGGTTAAATTTGGCAATGTTTTACGCCAGATGCCCTTCCTGACGCAACCCTCTCTATTTTTCCGGGCTTGGGACCGGCACAGAAGTCACTGGACTGTGACCCCTATGGCTAGATTAGTATAGTGAAGTATAGTACAGTATAGTATAGTACAATATAGTATAGTACAGTATAGTATAGTATTGTATAGTATAGTACAGTATAGTATAGTATAGTATAGAAAACAGTATAGTATAGTATAGTATAGTACAGTATAGTATAGTATAGTATAGTAAAAAGTATAGTATAGTAAAAAGTATAGTATAGTATAGTATAGT